>VYZP01055435.1:69108-153895 GCA_013400635.1 Hypocryptadius cinnamomeus
CACACCAATTATTTCAGCTCCTCATTTCTGGTGAATCTGGGAGTAAGGATCAGTTAGGTCTGATCCAGGGGGAAATTCCTGCCCAGTTCCTGCTGTCTTCTTCATGTTACAGGGACAAAGCCCTCTCCCCTTTCCCAGTGCTTCTGCAGCTGAGCTAAAGCATGGATCTCCTGGGATGGTTAGTGCTGGAATGCACCTCCCAAGGCTGCCTGCTCCCAAAGCCAGCTCTGGTGAAGGCAGAGCACTGGTTCAGTTCAGGTTTTTAATATCTCCAGGGACAGAGACTCTGCAATCCCTGGCCAGCCTGTCACTGTCGAGGACTGTCTTGGAAATTCATGTGGGCTGAGGGTGGCAGACCTTTGGGATAAAGGCTGTTGTTCCAACCAGTTTTTCTCCTTTCTCTTTCCTATTTTCTGTTAAATGGAACACGTCATCTTTTCAGAAAGCTGCCTGGTTACTGCCCATCAGATTCCTGAGGAAGGGACCCCAGGTGTCTGAGTGCAGCTGGAGAGGGGGCAGTCCCTGGGAGGTTTGGCAGGGCCCTTCCTGAGGAGACCAAACCAGGGATTTGTGCTGAGCCAGAGATGGAAGGGCATTTTTTGATCTCTTACGTAAATTATCACATACCTGCAGTTATTTATCTGAGTCCCCTGCAACTAAAAGTCTTCCTGCACTGGGTCAAGATTCTCTAAAACCAGATCTGTGATGCACATGGTGTGCAGAACATCACCCAGCACTGCTGCCATCTCTCGTCCCAGAAGGCTCCTCTGGGCTACAGGGTGGAGAGAGGACCGAGGTGATGTGGGGTGCTGTCTGTCAGAACCTGGAATTTCCTTCCTGTGGCATGATGTCTCAGACTTGGTATTATTGCAGTCTATTTCTGTGCATCTCATTTCCTTTATTCTGGTCAAGCATTGTGCATGTTGATGGTGCTTATGGCCAAGGGTGGATTACAGCTAAATGGGACCCACATGCACCAAACTTTCAGGGTAAAGAAAGATATGAATAAAAAAATTTTTGGTGTTCTCTGATGAAGTGGATTTTTTGCCCTCTTCTGTAGAATGCTCAGCTCCTTCATACAGACATGTGGCACTGCTAATAAATTCATCAATTAAGAAAAACACAATTTTTTTTCTTTTTTTTTGAGCACAATTTGCCTCATACAGTGCCTGAATCCAGATTTTAAGCATGAAATTATTCGTTTTGGTTGTGTGTGCAGGCACATGCATTTGTCTGCATGTCTATATCTGGTGTCCTTAGGCCAGAGCACTTTTGTTACTGTAAAATGATGCCAGTTTTCTTTCTGGAAAAGTTGACAGGGAGACTAATAACATGTTGATTTTAAACTTTTTCCATGTGACTATGGATCTGGTATATATACACTTTCAAATGGAGTTCAGTCATTAAAGTTTTGATAAAGTTTTGCAACATAACACATTATTCTTCCTCTTGACATGGGTGTGGCACTGCTAAAAAAACAGCTAAATTTTGTACTAGAGACTGAATTCACAGAGGACTGAAATTATGGTAATGGCCTATAAAGCAGAATTTCTTAAATTTCTTTGGGAGAAGTGGTTGCTTATTTGAGGTAGCTGTTAGACATTTTGGGAAGTGAAATCTTACTCAGAAGTGAAGACTGCTTTCGTTATGACCAGCTATTTAAGTAGTCAGTGGGTTTTTTTCCCCTTTCTAACATGTAACTAACTGTAGAATCAGGCAAAACTTAGCATGAAAGCTGACAGTGTTGTGTTGGGAATATGCCTTCACCAAAGTCTGTCCTTGCTCTTTTTCCAGGGCTTTATTAAAACATAGATGTTGATGAGATCTTTGTATCATCCGTGGTGCCCGAGTGGTTGTAATACATGGAATAAATAGATTTTCCAGCTGTATCATTCTGTCTGGATGGACTGATAGGAATGACATACCTGTTATAAAGATAAGCAGATCTTGATTTGGAGCAGGATTTTGAGGCTGTCCCCCTGGAGCTCATGAGGATCTAAATTCATGCTGAAGCAGAAGATAGTGATAGTCCATGTAAACTACAGTGCCATGGTAGGGCTCCTTTAAGCTTTTTTCATATTAATTTTGTAAGGCTTCAGCTCCAAAAGGGAATTGTTTGTTGGATTTTTTTGTTTTGTTTTGTTTTAAAAAGATTTTTTCCTGCAAGGAAGAAAGACATGATTTATAATTATGCTTTTTTTCTCCTTTCCTCACACCGAGTACAGGCTTCCATTGATTCTAAAAGGATTCTCTGCTTAGTTTTGCACTTTGATCTCTCTGCAGAGGGAAGGCTATGCACATAGCCACAGCGAGGTTATATTACCTGTGAAGGGTTAGTTTATATCCTGAAGCTGACAGCAGGTGCTTATCTCTTCAGTTAGCAGGTCAGATCCTTCAGTTAGCAGCTCAGCATCTGCTCTTAAAATGGGTGCTGCAGTTGTACCTTTGGGGCTAGAATGAGAATTTAAGATTGTTATTTGAGTTATTTCCTCAGTGCTTTCAGTCATTTTTGTAAGATACTTGGAAAAATTCAAGGTCAGGTTGGCTGGCGCTCTGAGCAACCCGGTCTGGTTGAAGATGTCTCCCTTCATTGCAGGGAGGTTGGACTGGGTGTCATTTAAAGGATACTTCTCACCTAAACCATTTCAGGATTGGAGGAAAAGTCTATTTTCCAGCATTTCTACTTTGAACTGCTTATTGTGATAAGAAAGGTAAATGTTAAAACACTGACAAATGCAAGCACTTTGTTGGGTTTTGTTGGTTGGTTGGTTGGTTGATTTTTTCCTCTGGTTTTTAGCTCAAACATGTAAATTATTCCCTACCAGGCTTCAGCCAAGTGAACTTAAGTCCTGTGGCTGGACTGCTGTATCATTGGTTAACCAAAAGCCTGCTTCAGGCAAGTCATAAAAAGATGTTAGCTAGGACGTGTGATTTTGGACAGGAGAAGCTGCAAGAGGTCTGTTCTGTCCCCACAGTTTGTGTCTAGGAGGCAAAGAGGAACATGACCAGTGAAGCTTTGCAGCAAGACTCCTCTCTCCATCAATCATCAGCACTCTCCAGTTTGTGAGAGGAAGCAGGGATGTTACATCCTCTTTGCATCAAAAAGAGAACCAGGCAAACAAAGTGTGTGAGTGAGATGGAAGCGTGGTTTGGTGTGTGCTGTAGGGGCAGAGCAGATGCTGAGCTCTGTGCTTGGCTGCACTGCTCCAGGGAGCTGTTTTGCCTTTTCCTTAGGGCATCCCAGAGTGTGTCCTTAATGCTGGGAGCCCCCCTTGTGCTTCATTGAGGGTGTGCTTTTACTCTTGCAAATTCTTCTTCTTAAATGAAGACAACAAATACGTTCCTGTAGTCTAACCAGAACTTGTAATAACACTATAACTCATAAAGACAATGACAAAAATATTTACAGTTCAGTGAAAAGCACAGCAGTTACATGCAAAAGTCACTACACTAGACTAAAAAAATATTAATTAAAAAAAAGACTTTGAAAGATATGTCAGCATAGGAGCTGCATGATTAGGGTAAAGATTTATGTTTTCATTTTGGAAAAACAGTAAAAGGCAAGCTCTTTTCTGTAAACTGAAGGATTAAAAGGAGTTCTAGTGTCTTCAGGAACTGCTGGCCTGCATTTTGTTTCTCCTTAATTCTTGGCTGCAATTGGCTAGAATTACCAGTGGGAGAAATAGCTGGAATAGCTTTCAGGTTTGGAAATCTAAATATTCTAGGATCTGTTTTACTGGTGGGTTGTACAGGCTTAAAAAGTCAGGAGGAGGAGTGGTGTCAGCAGGGAGCAAGGTGGGATAATCTCCTGTTATGGACAGCATCCCTTGCTGCCCAAGGGTTTAAAGTGAAGTTAGGTCTTGGGAGTGGGAAGACTTTGAGAACTCCAGTCACTTCTGCAGATCCTAGAGGTGGAGAAAAGGGCTGATGATAGTGCAGTGTGTCTGACATGACCTTGTGATGCCCCTGCATTGAACTGGGGTTCCTTAGAGGCTTGTGGTGGGGAGTAAGATTTGGAGATGTTAATTTTCTGGTGGATTCTGCGTGCTGGCAGAATTGGGAAGCAGACTGGTGTTGACTTGGCTGGATGGCATTTTTCTCTCTCAGCATGTGCAGAGGGTTTCTGGAAGTCCTTTAGCTAGAGTTCCATACTTTTAGTGCCTGCAACTCCATAGCTTCTCTAGTTTGGCTTGTCTCCAGCTGCTTCAGCACTTTCAGATGGGGGTGGGATGTTGGTAGAGGTGAATCCTTTCTGTCCCTTTTGCTACACAGGACAGCTGAGGTGAGGTTTGGGATTGGGAGTTCCAAGCTGCTGTAGACTGAGATGTGAGCAGGTTATTCAGGCCCTGGAGGTTTAGAAAAGCCAGCTGCTGGTAGGGACCAAGCACTGCATGTGCTCTGTGCCATTTGTGTCTGGTTTAGCACAACCAGTTCCTGCAACAGCAGAGCAGTAGCCCAGTACTGTGCTCATTTTTCCCTGTCTGAGTCCCTTAGCATTACTTGACTCACTCCCATGAATCAGTCTCTGGATGCTGCTGGTGTTTGCTCCAGATGATATGTGCTCCTTCAGTAGGAGGCTCTGGATGGAGTTTCCATTTATTTGTCTCTGAGATGGGCTCCATGGTTTTGGAGGAGCCTACCCAGACTCTTCTAAACTGGTTGGTAGAGAATAATAATTGCTTTTGCGTCTTTTGCCTCCTCAAATATTTTCTTCCTCCAGCTCTGGCTGTCAGAGACTATGGTTGCACTCATTTTTCAAAACACCAGTCTGAAATAAGTTCAGTGTGTGTGACTGGAATATGAAAATGTCACTGGTGCTAAATACTGTCTTTTAATTTATGATTTCTTTTAAATTCAATTCTTTTACTTGAAGCAGGATTTAAATGGAAATTATCATATATAATTTTAAATGGAAATTAAGTTACTGAGTGTGTTTGTGGTACATGTTTTATCCCTCCTAACATACACTTGCTCCCCCTTCTCCCTTTATTTCTCACACAAACAAGTTATTGCTTCCACAAAAACTCTTGTCAATGAGATGTTTTTTCAGACTAGTGAGCTCATGGCTGTCTGCTGGCAGAACTCTGCTCTGACTTAATACAAACGAAGGCTGCTGCCAGGATTTTTTGGCTAATACCTGAGCCTTGAAGGAAGCTCTGTTTCACAGAGCAAGAATTGGGCTGCTGTCAGTGGTGCTTCCAGCAGCCTTGCCTACAAACTTCCCATCTGGATTTTTGGATGAGCCAGTCTTTGTTATGTGGTGCAGATATAAGGGGGCAGGAATATGTGTTCAGGGCTAGGCTGGGCCTAAGCAGGAGTTTCTTTTCTACACTCAGCAATTCATTGTGCAGTGATGTTGGTTGATTCTACCTGTGGAGAGCTTCAGTCACCTCCAGGTTTGCTCTGTTGCACTTTTGCAAGGTGCAGAACTTGTTGCTCCTGCAGCATGTGGATCAGAATGACAGGTGAGAGCCAGAATAAAGGCAGTGTCCCACAGAGATCTGCTGAGGAGAAATGTGCTTCAGGTCTTTTACCTCTCCAGTAGAGTGAGATCTCCAAGGAGAAGTGATGGTGTGTTACATCTCCCAGCAGCAATTGCTCACCTGGCAGAGCTGACCAGGCTCCAGTAGCTCCTGCAGATGTGTGGCTTGTTGGGTACTACAAGGACAGCTCTGGGACAACCCAGATGTTAAGGAAAACATCTGGTTCTAATAGTTTGGACATACAGCTGGACCAAACCTCAAGCCTTTCCTCAGGAGAATGTATTTTTTCCAGGTCTGCTGACCCAACAGAGGTATATTTCTTCCAGTTCTGTGCTGGCATAGAAGTTAAGAATATACTTGGAAGAAACCAAAATAAAGAGCCCAAACCCCTAGATTTCAGCTTATTAGATCTTGTATTGAGTTACATGATCTTGTTTAATGAAACTCTTTAAAACAAGAGTTCTACCTAACTGCAGCCACTGATAAACTGGCAGAAGTTTAAGAGCAGAATGATTTCTCAAAGGGGACAGAACCAGCCTCTCAGTTTTTCCATGAACTGTCTTTATTTCATGTATTTAAGAAATCCCTCTAGTGGCCTGGTACTTCTGTGGTATATCAGCTGTTCCCTTGCAAGCTGATGTTGCATATCACTTGCTGCTATTGTATGGATTTGAGATGGAGCTATTGAGGGGTTATTTGAAAGGCTTTAGAAGAAGGATCTGAGATGGTTTCAGATGAAAATAATTTTTTTTAAAAAAGATGCTAGGGTTTTGGTTTCTTGGGAGTTTTTTGGGGCGGGGGTGGAGTTTGGTGGGAGGTTTTCAGTGGGTTTTTGGTTTGGGTTGTGTTTTGGGGTTTTTTTTGGTGAGTTTTTTGTTTTGTTGGGGTTGTTTTTGAGTCAAGCAGGTGATGCTAAGTCTTTGAATTCCATATGGGGCCATTAGCTGATGCTTTGCCCGCACTGTGCAGTAGATCATATTAAATGATCTGTTGAACACAACTCCAAGAAACTTAATAGCTTCAGCAAATAAAGCAAGCCATTAGGTTTTAATTTATCTGCTAATACATCACATCTCTGTGTAAACCCCAAAGTCTTCAAAGTCAGTCATGTTATTTTGCATGTGGGTGCATATTTTGTAGTATCTAAGAAGTGGTGGCATGTTATCTGCTATTCCCTGTGCTGGGATTGGGGTTAGGATGGTGTTTACCCCTGGCAAAGGGAGAGCCTGGGACTGGATTCCTGCATGCTCAGCAGAGGGACTGTGGGTTCCTTGAAGCTGGACATTCTCTGCTCTTTCATTCCTCCCACAGCAATGCCTTGTGCTGAAGTATTCCAAAAATTCAGTTTTCCAGCCTTTGCAATTGCCTCAGAGCCCCAGGGAGCTGAGATGTCCAGGCCTGGGAATGCTGCTGGACAAGTGCTGTGATGCGTGCGAGGACTCCTGGGCCAGAGCATGTCCCTGACATGTCCCTGTCCCCTGAGGGAACAGTCAGGTCCAACACCTGCAGCTGTGCTGGGGCTGGAACGCACTTTATCTCATGCACTTCATCCCCTGGAATGGAGGTAGCTAAGGGAATCTTTCCCATTGGAAAACAGCATGGTTAGGAGCCATGCTCTGCAGAATAAAGGCACGTGTGCATTTTTCAGGGCTTCCAGTTACCCAATTTCCTAGGAACTGGCTATTGAAAGACCTAAGTGCCCATTTCCTCTCTTTATTTACATCCAGGCAGTGATGGGGGAAAAAATACCTATCCTCAAACTGTGCATTTGTGGCCAGGATTAAACCTTTAAGAGATAAATTGTGCATTTGCATTCTTCTCCACACCTCACTTGCTGATGCAGCCTTCAGTGCTTGGCTCTCCCAGAGATTTGCCTGGCTTCAGTGGGTGCTCCTGGGATTTGTCCCTCTCCAGTGATTGCACCCTGAACTCCACACAAAGAGAACAGACCAGCAGAAGGGAGAATTGTGACGTTGTGTTGTGCAGAAGAAGCAATCCCATCCATCAAGTGTCCCTCTTTTTACATGATCCAATTTCCTTAACTGGGGATATAAAATGTACAGCATTACTTACAGAGGGCTGCAGAGCCTTTAGCTTACAAGATTAGAGTTAAGACCTCACTGTTTTTCTTTGTCTTCTCTTTAGCATTAAGTCAGCCATCAGCACAGCAGCAGTTTTCCATCACTTTGAGTCCAGTCAGTCTTTTCCAAGAGAGAATGTGTTCTGCGCCTGGCATCTGTAGTGTGTCCCGTGTGCTGACCCCACAGCAGCCATGTGTGCAGCACATGTGTGTCTGTAAGAGAAGCCCTGTGGGTTTCTGTATCCCTGAGTGAAATGTGAGATCACCAGTTGAAGAGATTCACATCCAGAAATTTTAGCTAGTCCAAAGTATTTGGAATTTAAAGTAGAAATACTTTGCTTATATTTTTTTTCCTCTCCAGTACTAGTACTTCACTGCTTTAAAACTCTAAACCCTCAAAATCAGGGACTTCATATCAAAAAACCCAGAGTGGGTTTTTTTTTCAGTGCTGGAGGCAAAATACTTGGATGAGAAGAGAGATTTTGTCTGTGAGTTTGTGAGAATTTCTTAAAAGCAACACAGGGGAAAAGTTGTTCTTGATATTGGCCACAAATTTATCACTAGTCTGACAAGTACTCTGTGAATGCACTAAGTAAACTGCTCTACAAAAGCTGAATATCTGTAGTTTATTTCAGTGTATATTTTGGAAGGAATGTTAGCTTATTTTATCATCCTGGCCCTGACACCCACTCCTTTTTTTGTGACTTGGGAAAATCCATTAATCTTTTTGGTTTTGTTTCTCTCTCTGTAAAATGAAGCTACAGTGCTGCCTCAGTGCAAGGTTGGGACCCTTGCTGTGGGTTTTGGGCATGGTCTCTGACCTCTTTGATTGACACCACCTCATTCCCAGAGATACATTGCAGATGAGCACACTTAGCCATTCAAACAAAGAACACTGTAAAATCTGTCAGGAAAAACTTCAGAAGATTTTCATTGATAAAATTAAATTGATAAATTTTAATTGATAAAATCTAGGATTTCATCCTAGCAGAGTGGTGTTTGTTGTGTTCTCCCTCTCCCCTTATTCAGAATCCTGTCAGCATATGAGGTTGTCACCTTTTCAGCTGTTTCTTCGTCGGAAATGGGATGGACAAAATTCCATCCAGGAAAACTCTCTACTTCATCTCTAAAGGTTGAATATATTTTTCCCTGCTTGGCTGCAGTAGTTGTTTTTCTATTCTCTTAATTATGTATAAAACATTTTCAGCCATTTGCCAGCAAATATGATGTAATCCATTTATTTTCAAGCAGTGTACCATTCCATGCAATTCAGAGAACCTCTGTTTTCCAGGGTAACTGGCTACTTGAGGAAAATTAGGCCAAAATTATGAAGTCTCAAGTTCCATGCTGGCTTCAGCAAAGTCTAACTCTAAAATAACTCACTGATGACTGTAAGTGTTAGTTTAGGGTTGGTGAAAGCAAAGTTTGGCTTAAATTCCTTTATGCCAAGGGAAGCCTGTGCCAGGGAGAGAGTAATGAAACCTGCTGTGTTTGTGTGCTGTGAATTTGCAGTGGAGCAGGGGAAATGTCTGGTTGGATGTTGTTAAATATTTTATATTGTAGGTGTGTCTTGTAGGTTCACAGGGATGGTGTGTTGGTTGGATTATTAAACTGCTGATTCTGAAAGGGAAGAGCTGGTCAGATCTCCAGTGTTGACACTTCAGTTCTGCTTTTTTGTTGCTGATTCTTAGATCCCAGGATATGGAAGGTTAAATGAGTTTTGTCTGGGTTTTCATGGGTCTCCTCTGAAGCTCTGGTGATCCTTGAAAAGGCAAAAATCTGATATTCCTGGGTCTGTGATGAATTCAGGTGTTTTATCCTCTGGCTGTGCTGCTTTGTGAAGTGTGACAAGTGGAACAGACTGCACCCTGGGCATCACCCTGGGCATCACCCTGGCTGGTGCCTCACACAGCCTCTGCCTGCTTGGGTGGTGAGGGGACTGTGCTTCGTGCAGGTGGTGAAGAGGAGGGTCTGCAAATTGCTTGGGAGATGGACACAGAGGGGAGGTCAGGCCCCAGATGTCAAACTGGGTTTGACAGTGCAGTGAAGGTGTGATGGGGTGAGGAGCCTGAGCTTCCTGGAGGCATTGAAGTGCTTGGAAACAGGTTCTCAATCAATTAAGTCCATGAAGGGGGCATGAGTCAGCCCCTAAAGCCTGGGTGGTGAGTGCAATATTGTGTAAGGTCACAGAAAGTGACCGTAAAGCTCATTCAGTGCCACCCCCTGCCACGGGGGACACTTTCCCCTGTGGACAGGGACATTTTTCATTATCCTAGGTTTCTCCAAGGCCTCTCCATCCTGGCCTTGGACACTGACAGGGATCCAGGGGCAGCCACAGCTTCTCTGGGCACCCTGTGCCAGGGCCTCAGCAACTTCACAGGGAACAATTCCTTCCCAATAGCCTATCCAGCCCTCCCCTCTGGCAGTGGGAAGCCATTGTCACTCCAGGCCCTTGTCCCAAGTCGTCCTCCAGCTCTTTTGTGGGTGTGCTCTACTAGAATGACAGCCTGGTTCCTGAAATGTCTCCTCCTGTGGTTATCCTGTGAATTGGGAAAACCTCTTCCCTGCTGTAGAGGTGACAGCTCTGCAGCCATTTGCCATTTTATCATTCAGAGACAGTGACAAACCAGTTGGAACTATGCTGAGCATTTGATTTATTTATTTTTATTTCTCTTGCATTACCTTTTCTGTACGGTTCTTTTTAATATTAATGCAAACTGCAAAGCTGGTGCATGTGCCTTGACTTAAAGACAGATTGTCCTGACTTGCACTCATCATCTCCTTTCATTTCCTGACCATATGGCAGGCAGCAGCATCCTGGGATATGTGTTTTGTGGACAATACTAGCTTCCTTCAGGTGGCTCCCACCAGGTGTAGCACCTTGGATATCTTTGGATGAACTTGGAGTGAGCATGGGTGGAGTTCATGCCTCTGCTTCCAGGAGCATCTGCTGTATGGCTAACTTTTGCTAATGTGTTTTTAGGTTTCTTTACCTGTTTTGATACTGTGGGCCAGATTGAAAAGCGTTTTTAAAGCAGAAATTCTTCTCCTTTGCTGGAGAGAGGTGTTAGCCCTGTGAATTCTTGAAAGGCCAGGTTGGACAGGGCTTGGAGCAACCTGGTCTGGTGGAAAGTGTTCCTGCCCATGGCAAGGGGTGGCACTGGATGGGCTTTAAGGCCCCTTCCAACCCAAGCCATTTAGGATTCTCTGGCTTCCCATCAGCCATGCACCTGAGTGACTTAAGAACAAGCCTCAGCAGGTGACAGTGTTCAGTGGGATCAATAATGCAAATCTCTCACTGGCTGTGATGTGGCTTGCCTGTGAGATGGCACCTGGAGCCCGTGTTGGAGGTCAGGATCCGTGTCTGAGCTGTGGAGCTGTGCTCTCCCCAGCATCACCTGGAGTTCTTGGACCAGGATTTCTCCTGGTTTCTACCAGCATGTTCTTGTTTCTGTGCTCTTGGCCCAGAGGCTGGGGTCTGTGGTGAGGGGGAAAGCTGGCCATGGACAGATCAGTCCCACTCCTTGCCTTGCCTCGCCTCATGCTGTGCTCTAGGCAAAGCCTTGAATCATAGAATCATTAAGATTGGAAAAGACTTAATGGTCACAGTGGTCTGACTGTAAAAGTGAGAATAACCTTGCCCTTGCCTGCAGACTTGTCTGATCCCTGCAGAAACACAATTACAGAATGTCTTGAGCTGGAAGAGATGCATAAGGGTCATGGAGTCCCACTCCTTGCTGTTCACAGTGTTACCTAAAACTAAACTGTGTGACAAAGACCTTCACTGAGAACCTCCTTGAACTCAGACGGGGTTGGTGACATGACTTCCCTGGGGAGCCTGTTCCAGTGACACCCCTCTCAGTGAATTTTTTCTAATAGTTCAACCTGACCTTCCTCTGGTGCGCCTTCACTCTGTTTTCCCATGTCCTGTCACTGGTCACTAGAGAAAGGAGTCTCCATCCTTGGAAACATTCAAAAGCCATCCAGACATGATTCTGGGCAGCCTGATCTTGGTGGCCCTGCTAGAGGACAGGGTGCACGATGATCTCCAGAGGTTATTTCTGTGATTCTTGTCTTGTGGTGCTGATTTACCAGCCCAGGGGTCATGTTAGAAAGCCCCTGTGCAGCAGTGGGGTTGGCTGCCCCTTGGGACAGCCCTGGGGCTTGGAAGAGGAGATGTTTCAACAGCAGGAGGAAGGCCAGCCTGCCTGAGGCTTGCTGTGATCTAGGGCAGTGCCTGGGTCCCTTGTGAGATACAAGATGTAAAACATGGCACCTCTTCTCCTCAAGAAGAATTTTTTACAGCTCCATGGTTGACTTTTCTTGCTGTACCTCCTGACTGTATTTTGAAAGCAGATTCTGTGCTAACGTTTTTCATCTCAAAGGTAACTGACTAGCTTGTACAGAAGCTGTAGAAGAAATAGTCAAGAAATTTACTTGTTTGTATTCCTCTGTGTCTGTACTAGATGTTATAAACACCTGGGATTTTATCATCCTTATGTTGCCCAGTTTTCCTGCAAGCAGCCAGTAATTCACAGCCGGCTGAGGAGAGCAGGAGTGTTTATGATGTGCCTGTGCCAGCCTTGGCCCTGTTATCTTGCTCTGTAAGAATAAACTGAAGTTATTCTTAGTGTCTAAAGCTCCATGAGTTTCTGGGTGCACAGACAGCTCATTGTGCTGGGGATTGAGACAGTGCTGGGGATCACACAGTGAGGTTTTAGCAGGCAGTCTTGGTCCTGGGGAGGATTTTGGCTCTGACCCTTCCAGCAGCACTGAAAGGGGAATGGTATTCCGTCAGCTGAGCGTAAACCCAACATGTTTTTCCTGTGCAGCATAGCAAACTTTGACTTGGGTATGATAGATTTTTTTTATTACCTTTCACAAGCAAACTAGAAATAGTTCACAGACATCTGCTGATCACAGTTTGAAAACTACTGTTCTCAAGCTGCCCTGAGGTTGAATTCCTTTGGAAAAAGTCTTGCTGACTTTGTCTGCTTCTGTAATCAAAGAATCACAGAAGGATTTGGGTTGACCTTTAAGTCCTACCCCCTGCCATGGGCAGGGACACCTTCCACTAGACCAGGCTGCTCCAAGCCCCGTCCAGCCTGGCCTTGGGCACTTTCAGGGATGGGGCAGCCACAACTCTGGGCAACACTGGTAAGTAAGATAGCTGGTACAACACACCCTGAGGGTAATCAGCTCTAGGGGCAGGGATGGAATTACCCTCCCTTACTGGGCTTGGGTTGCTCTGTGTTCTGTATTACTTGTTCCTGGTGGGAGCATTGCAGATCCTGGGGGTGGAAAGACTTTCCCTGCATAAGCAGTGAAAAAAAACCCCTGAAATTGTTGTAAATGCTTTTGCCTGTGCAGGGCAAGTCTGGAGCTCTCTCTCGGGGTCTAAACCTTTAAACTTGGCACAGCTCCCTGTGTGAGAGCAGGGCAGAAGGAGCTGTTGGATTGACAACAGCAATGTGTGCATGTTGACGGCGGCGCTGGGATTTCTCCGTGTGTCTGTTACAATCCGTTCATCGGGCGCATGCTCCTGCTGGAGCCCTCTCCGTGCCCAGACAGTGAGCCCTTTCATGGAGAAATGCAGAGTCATATTTCTGAGTGCAAATTAGCCAGGGGATTGTTAGCACTGTGGGCTTGGCCAGGCTTATTTCTGTGAGCAGCTCTGGCACTGGAGCAGGGGAGGTGTGGGCAGACACCCCGTGTGTGCGCTGCCAGCAGATGGGGGAGCCCAGGGCTGGCCCCCCTGCCCTTTTGGGGGACAGCTTGCACACAGGGCCTAGATTCCTTCAGCCAAATGTCCTCCAGTTTGACTTGCTGTCTCTCACAATTAGACTTTCCCATAGGGTGGTGCATCAGGAATATAATGCTTTGCACTGGGCTCATTGTCCTGTGTGCCCCAGGAGTGCTCAGGAGCTGTCCCAGCCTGCTGGGAGTTGCTGGGATGCTCCTGGGATGCATTGCTGGTATTGCACTGGGTGACTCAGTGGTGAGGCTGCTGCATTAGAGCATCCCAAGTGTGGGACCCTGTCTGAGTCCAGACTTCCTTCCTGCCTCTAACTCCCCTTTTCCAGGCCTTTGTGGGCAAGGGCAGATTGTTATTCTGGTGGAATGGATGTGTACCGGTGGGGCACATGTGAGCCTCAGCTTTCTCTGACTGTACAGCTCACAAGGGGCAGGGCAGGAGCAAGTACTGCTCTCTTCACTGTCTGTGAACAGTGACAGGAGTTGGGGAAATGGCTGGGGCTGGGCCAGGGCAGGGTCAGACTGGAGATCAGGGAAAGAAAGGTTCTTCCCCAGAGGGTGCTGGGCACTGCCCAGGCTCCCCGGGGAATGGGCACGGCCCCAAGGCTGCCAGAGCTCCAGGAGAGTTTGGGCAGTGCTCCCAGGGATGCACAGGATGGGATTGCTGGGGTGTCCGGGCAGGGATAGGGGCTGGACTGGATGGTCCTGAGGGTCCCTTCAAACTCAGCATACTCTGTGTTGATCAAAGGAGCCTTCTCAGAGGTGGGCACAGAGAAGCACGAGGTGCCACAGTCAGCTCTGCAGGTCTGGTGTGGACTCCTGCAACGTGACTGCAAAGCCTGCAAAGGTGGCATTTTTCAAGCTGTCATTTAGTGAGTGTATCCCTGGATGCACACATCCAGCCCTGCTGAGCTGGGAGGTGTCTCCCAGCATTTGTGCCACATTTTTTCAGGAATTGTCACGCATACACTGGATGCTTTGCTGTTGAGGTTTTCTTCAGGATGTCTCTGAGCACCTGAGTATGCAGGCAGGTAGCAGCCTGCTGGAGACAGCTCTGGGGGGCTTGCTGCTCTTGTCCTGTTGACAGTCCTTTTCAGCCTGCAGCAGCAGCAAAGGAATTCCTGGTGCACTGGAGAGGCAGAGTGCGGATGGAGATCAGCCCTGGGTTCAGAGCTGAGCTCAAACAGACCTGCTGGGGTGGCAGTCCTGTGCAGGGTCTGCACAGGGGGGTTGTTGAAAGCCATCTAAAAAAATTGTCAATTACTGAGTGAAGGGCTTCCCTCAGCCCTTCTGATGACCTGGAGGCTGGTGAGCTGCGTTCTGAAAAGTGCTGCAGGGAAAAAAAAAATCTGTGTTTCAGTGACCTTTGCATCAAGCTGTAGATAAAGTTTGAAAGTTCCAGGGAGTCTGATGTGAAAATATGGAGTAGTGTTGGTCTTCATTAGCTGTTTAACTTTGAGCATCTCCTGCCCTGCTAAATATAGCCATTTTTCTCTCTCCAGAGGCAAAATCCTTTTAGATAGCCAAGCATCCTTTGCTACTTTGTTTGTAGGAAGAGCAGTTTATGGCTTATTCTTACATTTCTCTACTCCAAATGCTTTTGGACCTCTTCTCCAAATGCTAAATTTGGGGTCCATCTCAGAGAGCACTGTTGCTGGCACTCATTGAGCTCTTTTTCCTGTTCCCTTATTCTGTTATTTTAGGTTTGTGATGGCCTCAAAGAAAAGCTGTCTGACAACTTTTGTGAAGAATGGCTTTATTGTTGCCTATCAGCAAAATTTTCACATGAAAGGGTTAGTTGCTGTGTAAAGCTCTCCAGTGCCACACAAAACATCCTGCCAGTTTCCAGATCACAGAGCAGATTCTCAATTGGTAAAAGAAGTTGTCCTTTGCTCCAGAATTAGTTTAGTGTGTTTCTTATTGCTGCTTGAACTCCTAATTAATAATGTGAATTAAAATATTCCATTTTCGTTCCCTTTTTTTTTATATTGTTTCTTTCAGCCAGCACTGGACAAGAGATGAAAAATCACTTGTTTGTAGTCATTTAATTACACAGTATTCCAGCAAGAACGTGTTTCTGTGTGTCGAAATTATTTTTGGTCTTGTAGAATGTTGGGAATGAAAACTGGTTTTTAATGAAGTTATATTTCATATTTTAAGTCAAGAGTTCTTAAAAATGTCTTGCCTGGAAGGGTAGATCCTTACACAGCTGGGAGGAATGGAACATACCAGCCTCACCCACATAACTTGGTTATGTTCAGCCAATCCTGTCTGTCTCTAGATGGGGCTTGGAGAAACCTGGACTAGTGGAAGGTATCCCTGCCCATGGGATGGGATGAGTTCAAGGTCCCTTCCAGCTCAAACAGTTCAGTGATTCTGTGTAGAACTGGTTAAAGCCCTTGTTGGGTGGTGTGGGACAGGATTGGGAAAGGATTTGGGTCTGTGTTTCCCTCCCTGCTGGGTGTCTGGTGTTCCATGGTGTGGGTGTTCTCACCAGGGGTGAGGCAGGCTCTGGGACCTTGGCACTGCTCTATCAGCAGGCTTGGTGCAGAGACCAGAGCTTTTCAGATGTTTCTGCTTTGGGGACCTTTGGCAATGTGTTACAGGCCCATATTCAATGTGACCGTGGAAAAATCAGTGGTGCTGAGCACCTAAGTATGAAATCCATCCATTTTTTTTTTTGTTAACAGAGACAAGGATATTTCTAAATCCCAGTGTTCCTTCCCAGTGGTTTACACACTTGCATTAATCTCAAACAGCTGCATCAACTGGTGTCTGAGTTAGTTGCTGGGATTAAGCTGTCCTTTCAGAAATTACACAACTGTTGCAATTAATTCCTCCTTTGAACAGTTGATTTCAGAGGCCAGTCACCACCCTGATCCTGCATGTATGGGATTTCCTGGGCTTCCCTTA
Source organism: Hypocryptadius cinnamomeus (assembly GCA_013400635.1). Taxonomy (NCBI): domain Eukaryota; kingdom Metazoa; phylum Chordata; class Aves; order Passeriformes; family Zosteropidae; genus Hypocryptadius; species Hypocryptadius cinnamomeus. Next base: position 85,339 of record VYZP01055435.1, read on the forward strand.
GGGGCCTTGTTCCCTTGAAGCCAAGCCTGCTTGGAAATACTCACAAGATGCAGCTGGCTTTTTGTTTCTTTAAAGCTTAGCAGCTTTAAAGCATGGGGTGAGTATGGGGAGAACTAAAGACAGAGGGAGGACTTGGGATTGAAGCAGCAGGAACCTCCTTTGCATTGCAAGAGAATTCCCATTGCATGGATGCCAGGGAAGCTGTTGACTTCTGGCATGAGGGAGCCAGAAGGGTTGATTTAGATTAGATAAAAGGAAGAAGATTTTTACAATGAGGGTGGTGAGGCCCTGGCACAGGGTGCCCAGAGAAGCTGTGGCTGCCCCTGGATCTCTGGCATTGTCCAAGGCCAGGTTGGACAGGGCTTTGAGCAACTTGGGATCATGGAAGGTGTCCCTGCCCATGGCAGGAGGTGGAATGGGATGGTCTTTAAGGTCCCTTCTAACCCAAATCATTCTGGGATTCCATGATTCTGTTGTGGGGAGTGAGGGACAGGAGAGTGAGTGATTCCTTGAGGTAGCATGGAAAGAGCACAGATCCTGGTGTGTACAGAAGTATGTACACACATACATCTGTGAGTCATTGCTTGGACTTGGAAGACCACTGAAGGTTTTAAAATCAGTGCTGCTGCCAGCAAAATCCATTATCCACAGCTGCTGAAGGGCACTGGGAAAGAGTTAGAGGGGAGCCCTGTGTGCTGCATTCCTGTGCTCTGAGGTCCTGTTCTTGTGCAGCTGCCCAGCCTGGGGAGCAGCACTGCTCGTGTTGCTGGTTCCACGCTCCCACGCAGCTCCCTGCCACCCATCTGGGCCCAGGTGGCTTGGGGACCAAGTTAAAATAAAAAAAACAAAAGAAGGTACTTCCAAATGTCTGTCCTTAATTAAGGAAACCCTAGAACAAATGCCAAGTCCCTACGAAGCCAAAAAATCTTATACATACGTTTGAATTTTGGCAACTTATTTAAATGCTTCAGCAGTTCTTTGAACTTGGGCTGAATGTTCAGGCTCTGTTTATGAAGTGTGTGAGCATAATTGTGCTAAAATAAGTGATTTAGATGATTTGGATCTGTCCAGAGTCTCTGGACTACATTGTTGGTGTGTCACCCCTGATCCCATGGGAGATTTGAGATACTGAGTCTCAAATTCACAGATGTGAGGTAGGGCTGGCAGACCTGAAAATCATTTATTACCTGAATCTCATCTCTGCTGGATGAGCAGGAGCCATATCTGCCTGTCTGTGGGGGAGTGTTTGGAAGGATATGGGGAGCTCTGCTAGGTTTATTGCTTTTTTGATATGATCCTGGGCAGGAGAACACAGAGTAGTTGACAGTAACTCCATTTAAAATCATATAGTAGACTAATCAAATGGTTTGGGTTGGAAGGGACCTTAAAGCCCGTCCAGTTCCACCCCCTGCCATGGGCAGGGACACCTTCCACTGTCCCAGGCTGCTCCAAGCCCCATCCAGCCTGGCCTTGGACACTTCCAGGGACTTAATCTGTGGTAAAAACAGACATTTTCACAGCTGAAATTAAATCCCTCTTACTGTGCTTCAGAAGTGTTTTCCTTCTGTCTGGAGTTTTTTTCCTTCTTCTTTAGGATCCATCCCTTCTCTTCCAGTCTCTTCTAGTGCGCTGTTCCTGGTCAAGGTAATTCATCCCTGGCTCACAGTGGAAACTGCCACTTCAGGGGGGAGTTATATTTTGACTTGGTTTTCCAAGCCTGGCAGCTTTCAGACAAAAAGAGCAGGGAGAAATGACTCGTCTGTTACTTTATTTACCGCTTGTTTTGGGAAAACTAAATTCAAATTTATGTTTGACTCATATTAGGGCTCTGTGGCTGGACTCTGCTTTTTCAGTTATTTTTGGCCGGGCTGATCTCACACCCAGCATGAGCAGGGCAGCCTGGGTGACAGAAGCTCAGCTCCACTTGGACCAGGAGCTCTTGGGGCAGCCTCAAGGGATGGAAAGGCAAAGGCTTTTGTGCAGGATCTAAGCAATTCAGAGGTTAAAACTCCCATCCTGTGCTCTGTTCATTGTGTGTCGTTAGTGTTATGGTAAAAAACATGGGGCTACTGGAGTAAATTATTAATAGCAGTTGGGGCTGGATGAAGTGGTGTGGATTTTTTCAATGTTTTGGGGTCTGAAATCCCTGGAGTCTCCCCAGAGCACTGGGGGAAGCCCCTGTGCAGTGCCTGTTGCTGCTGGCTGGGCTTAGGAGGTGCTCAGGTGTGGTAATCACATATCCTCTGAACAAAGAGAGACATAGTTCTCCCAGGATTTTCCTGAGCAGCTGTGAGAAAGCTCAGAGAAAGAATTAAAACAGTTATTATCTCAATCTCTGCACCTGGCAGGCAGTCTCTGTTTGTCAAAGATGTTTACAAGAAGGAGTTGTCCCTTCTTGACCGATAGGTGAGAGAAGATTCCACAAGGCCAATCGAGTCTTAGGTCCACCATTGTTTCTGTAAGAACTGTGGATTTCTAATAATAAAGTGTTTATCATGCCTTCTGATGATGGAGTCTCTGTATCACCTTTGTCTGTCCCCGATACCCCGTCGGTGATACTCAGGGAGATGCTGAGTCCTGCTCTGAGGGCTGAGCTTTGGCCTAGAGTATTTGAGCACCTCTGTTAGCACAAGTTGTGGAACAGAGCACACAGAAATGTGCTTCCTCCATCACTTTGGTGTGAGCTGTAACCTCTCTCTGAATGGTTTATTGGTGCTCAGCTCTCAGGAAAAGGGCCAAGGGGAGGTGCTGGTGTTTTGTCCCCAGTTTCTGTGTTAACAGTTGTTAGGAATGATCTACTAACAGGTTTTCCTTTGACTTTGGGCTTTGCTTTGGAGGAGACCCTTTGGGTTTAGGGCACATGGTCATCCTATGGCTCTTGCTTCAGTGGAACTCAATATTGGACCACATCCCATAGCAGGCCTCGTGGGTGAATTGACACCCTGGCTGCAGGCAGAGGAGAACCAAGGGAGACTGTTCAAATGGATATCCCTGGGGCTTCCTGGAATTTGGTTGCATTTGCAACTTAGTTCTGCAAGCAGCAGGAGCTCTGGAAAACCGAGTGCATCTCCTCCTGTGAACCATTTTCAGTGCAACCCCAGCATCAGCAGCCTCCTGACCACTGTCATCCATTGTGTCTTCTCAGCAGAGTGATGGGAAGAGCCCACTGGAGCCTGGGTGTCCAGATTTGGCTCTCATAGCCATAAAGGGTGAACCCAATACCCTCCTCAAGCCCAGCAGTCTTCAAAACACTGACAGAAAGGGAAAGGAGAAAGGAACCTCCTTACAGCTTTTGTTTTTGAAAGCTGGCTGCCTCCAGCCACTCGTGACTCAGCTCTGCACTGCTTAAAAGTGAAGCACTGACCCTTGTTTGAAGCTGTCCTTCCCACCCTGTTTGCTGAAGGTAGAAGGTGGTAAATGTTAAATTCAGTAGGAAAATTACTGCAGGGCCATGGCTGTGGAGTTTTCCTCAGCTTGTGTCTCAGCATAAGCCCATACTCTTGACAAGCCAGCAGCACACAGGATGCATTTTGTCCTCTAGTATTTTTCCTTACAGATGGTGAAGGTGAAAATTTTCTCCTCTGACCTAGTGCCTGAGGTAAATGAATTAAATAGCTTGGAAGAACAGGGCAGAGTGTGAAGAAGTGAAAAAGGGGGATTGTTATTTTTAATTCCTGTTTTGGGGAGGAAAAGAGGAGAACAACCATCAAAGCCTAAATTAACTCCCCCTCGCAAACATAATTTAAGGAGACATTATCAAGCTAAAAATATGAGCAGTTTGTAAAAGGAGCTGTTTTCTGCATGTGCTGCTACTCACGTTACTTAATTAAAACAGGAGGTGCTTAACATCGTGCTTTGATTTTCCACTGTGCATGATCCATGAGTTTTTTTGGGAGGGGGTACTTTGCTGAGCATGAACAATGAGGGCTTGTGTCCATGGTACAACTCCTGGTTAAAGCCAAAGTCAATATTGAAGTGGTTGTAGTTCTGTCGACATAAGCCCCTATATGAACATTCTCACTCAAACTTTTCTAAAATGTAACTTCTGTTTATTGGAAATGGGTTTAAATCTGAGTGGAAAAAGCTGCCATGTTCCTGAAATAGAGGTGTCCATCTGGAGGTATGTTCTGGTCTATTTATTAAACTTTCTTTTCTGAAAAGAGTGGGAGGAATTGGAATTTTTTTTTTTCTATTTTTTCCTGGTAATGTTGCACAGGCTTTAGGTTGTAAATCTTGTAGGAGACCTTTTTTCTTTAATTAAATCCTAGATGTTTGTAATCAGCTCTTGAAAATGGTGTTGCTGATTCACTCAAAAAACAGGATTTGAACCTGGTGCCAGCTCAACAATATTGCTGATAGACTCCCACACAGATAATGGTGCTGTACTCACCAGCTTGCTTTCAGAAAATACACCCAAAAATCCAGGCACTGCCTTAGTCTAAGGGCCAAGCCATGCTCCTGGTGAGCTGAGTGGAGCTGGGTTACAGTGATCCACTCTCTTTGTCCTGTCAAGTGCAGAGGAGACCCTTTGGGTTTAGGGCACATGGACCAGTAAGGATAAGAGGATGGAGTAAAAACACTTTTCCAGCACAGACAAGTAGGCAGAGGTGATAGCATCTCTTGTGTGACGTGTTCTCACCAGTGAACTGAAGTCTTAGCTGTGTACTTGGCTTCTTGAAATGCTACAGAGTGCTACAGAAGAAGTGTTTATAATGTGGAGTGTCCTGATGTGGCTTTCAGGGCTTGAGGAGCTTCTTGCTCCCAGTGAGAAGTCCTGCTCACATTTTAATTAGCTTGTTTTTCTTGAGCAGGGGTTGTCATTTAAAAAAAAAAAAAAAAAGGGAGAGAGAGAAAAATAAAGTATGTGCCTGTTTTTCCACACAGTGCTGTTGCAAACACCAGAACTGCTATTTTTTTCTGGGGGGAAAGGTGAACTGGTTCAGATACTACAAAAGGAGTCAGTGCTGATGCTGTTTGATCTTAAATTAATTATTCTGTAACTAATAGTGATGATTGCTTTTGTAATGGCTTGGGTTGTTTGGGGTTTTAGGAGGTTGGTTTGGTTTGGGTCTTTTTTGTTGGGTTTTTTAAGCTCAAAGCTGGAAGAACAAAGGTTTGCCAAACTGCTAGTCATAGGGTGTGTTTCATCCAGGGTGGAACAGACTTTATTGCCTTTGAGGACTTCTGGGCTTAGAAATGCTGCAGGGTGGATAGTCCTGGAGAGAGCTGTCCCTCCTTTGTGCCAGAGCCTTGGCTGATCCATGCCTTTGAGAGGTCTGCTGGGATGTGGATTTACCTTCCATGTATCACCATGACAGCCTGGGCACTAAAGTCATAGAATGATGGAATGGTTTGGGTTGGAAAATGCCATTTTCTTCCAGCAGATTCCTTGTGGGTACATCTAGAGATCCCTTCAGCTCCCATTCGCTCATCTTGCTTCTGGCTGGAGGATGTTGGCTGATGGTGTCATCCAGGGTGAATTTTGTCAAGGGCCTGCTGCCCTACCAGGAGCAGGATGGAGTACTCCAGGTGTGATGGGAAGAGCATCCTTCATCCCCCTCGTTGTGCTTAGGGAGGCAGATGTCTTCCTCTAACTCTGCCAGTCGCTGTCATTCAACTTCAGGGTTTCTTCTGCTGGTCAGAGATTTGGGCTTTGTGAAGCAACTCTGAGCAACTGAGGAAACAGCTTTCCATCATGGTAATCCTTTTCTCTGAGGCAGGATGACTCTACATTTTCATGTTGTCACAGAAATTTGTGTTTCCTTTGAGAGCTCTGGGTTTCTATTGCACAGCCCTGCAAACTGCTCCCCATCTAAAACATTTTGGGCTTGTCTGTGCACAGAGTTGAGTGGAGAAGGATCTCCAGGCTGAGATGGGAGCAGCCAACATGAAACTGAATTAGTTTGACATGTATTCAGCTGGAGCTTCCCCTTTCCCTGCCCAGACTGCAGCAAATCCCTTCCTGTGTCCCCACTGATACTATGTGAGGTTGGAAGGACTGGGATGAGGTTAGAAAGAATGGGAAGAGGCTTGCTGAGGGGAAGAGCCACATGGACCTGACTCTGTGAGAGCTATGTGCTTACTTTAAAGTCTCTCCATGATCCTTAAGGCTGGTCTGGACCTGGAAAAGAGGATGTTGTGGGATGAGCTGCAGCATTCCCCAGGGTGGCCTCGTCCTCTTGGCCTCGTTTGTGTGATGCTGTGCAGAGCCGTGGCCCCAGTGACACCTTCCTGGTGCCACTGCAGCTCCAGTGACGACCATGACCATGAAGCCATTTCCCCAGGTCTCTGGTATTTTAGGAATTCTGGAGCTGTTGGCTGACTGTGTAGCTGGAACGTGGGAGGAAAGCAGAGTGAGACCTGTGAAACGCCTTGGTGGCTGTGGGAGCCCGAGGAAGTGTGTGAGAATGGGCTCCAGGGGATGAGCTTCATCCATGAAACACATGGAGCAAGTTGGACTTACACCAACTCAGCACTGAGACTGTTTTAGTCCAGTTTGAACATCACTGCAAACTAGATCTACAGTGCAGCATGAGCCAGGGTCTTGGGCTAAAGCAAACCCTGGAGCCATGACTAAGCCCAGCCTTGCTCTGTCACAGGAGAGCAGGTAATGACACAGGAACCAGCCTCTAACACTTGCTGAACTTTCACTATTTATTGTTTCAGCAGACATTAATAAATACTCAACAAATAAGCCTCCTGGCCTTAAGTGATTCTGACTATAAATAAACTGAAAATCCAAGTTCTTGGTTCTTTTTTAGTTTAAAGCAGGCTGGACCCCATGGGAATGGTATGTTCCTGTTGCACAAACTGAAAAGGGTTCATGTCCTGGTTTTCATCTGTAGGGTCATGTGGTGACTTGGAGTGGAGGTATTTTCCTGAAATAGCTTTGGAGTAGCTGTAGGGTTTGGGATGTGGCTCCTTTCTGCATGTCCTCCTGTGGCTACAGGGAGCTCTGGCTTTAAGTAAGGTGGAGGATATTCTGGGAAGTGCCTTTGGGTGTCTGGAGCTGGAGGATGAAGCAAGAAATGTATAGCAGTTGAGGGGAGCTTCCAGCAGCCTCCCTCAGCAATGTGTTTCACACTGGCTTTACTGTCTGCACCAAACCTTGTGGGACCATTTACACTCCCAGAGGAATATGAAGGGATTATAAATTCCCAGTGGAGCTTGCTGAGCTGTGCACTGCCACAGGACTGTGCTTTCCTGCCCATTCCAGCTAGGAAAAATGAGCAGCCCTTTCAGTGGCAGGAGTTTGTGGTGGGATGTGACACAGCCCCATGGTGGGTGTGAAAATGTGCAAAGCCCTGGTCCCAGGGAAGGCAGCTGGGGAGGAGCAGCTGGGATAGGACTTGGCTCACTCATCCTGTGACTTGGAGCCTTGAGCATCCCAGGCAGAGAGCAGTGTGTGGCCCCTGTGGGAGCATTTCCACGGGATTGCTGTCAGGGATGTGAATCTGTGCCTCCTGCTCCAGTCTGTCCAGCTCAACCCTGGGGGACAAAAACCCATTCTTCAGCGAGCACTGTGTCCCTCCCCTCCACTAAGGGCACATTTTAGTCATTTGTTTCAGTTATTACATGGTTCTTCTGTCAGCCCACAGGCTTTGTGCCCTTCCCCTTTCCACAGGGGTGGTACTCAGTTGCCAGCTGGGGTTAAACCTCCACTGCATGCCTTGTCTTTTTTGGTGGCTGGACTGGACAGAGGGCTCCATGGTAAAGCAGGGTTTAGGCAGAGTCACAAACCTCGTGCTAACGTGCTTCCTTTGCTCTTGCTTTGCCAGGGCAGCCACTGACCACAACATTGACAACACCACAGCAATCCTCAGGGAGTGGCTGAAGAATGTGCAGCACCTGTACCACGATGTGGAGTGGAGACCCATGGAGGAGCCCCGGTGAGTACCTGGGAGGGTTCTTGGGTGCACAGACCAAATTCCCGAGGTTTTCTGTTTCCAAACCAGGACTTGGTACTAAATGTCCAAGTGTTAAAATGTGGATTATTTGCTTTCTGGAGTCTGTCCCATTAAAATTGTTTTCTTAGGGAAAAAGGTGAGGTAAGGTCTCTAGAAAGGTCTCTGACTTTAGTGAAGCACCTCATGCAAGAAACTGTTTTCCATTCAGTTATTTAGCATCTGTAGCTGCTCTCTTTACATGGTAAACAAATTACATCAAGAGCTACAGGGAATTAAAATTATCATTCTTTATTTGCAAGGAAGCAAAGAAATTATAGCCCATTCCATAGTATCTAGGAAAGCTCTGACACATCAAATATTCAGTAAGTGCTGAGCCAGAGAACTCAATTTAATTGCACATATTGTGCCTTTACGTGATTTGCAGGACCATTGCTTTGAAATATGATGTGTTGGGTTTTTATTACTTCAGTTTTTATTTATTTTTAAGATCAGCTGTTCCTGGGTTTATTCTGTTTTGAGTTTCTTCCATCAAGGAAAATTACATCAGTTTCCCCTTCCTCTAGGCTTGCTTTTATATTCGAGTTCCTCACTGCAGTGATGGGGAGCTTGTGGTACAAACCCCCAGGGAGTGCTGGTTTTATTGACATTTTTAATCCTTTCATTTGAATTGAGTTTCCTTCATCCTGCCAAACTTTGCTTAAGTTCTGCAAAAAGCTTTTGAAATTCTTAGCTCCTTCCCTGACTTACACTGGCACTGTTTCAAAGTCTTGGATTTTTATTCCTGGTTGGGATCTGCCCCTGGGTTCCCTTCCATCTTTGTTAAAAAGCCATTGCTTTTGGAGCTGGGGGCAGAGCCATGCATGTGACTTTGCTGCCGTGCTGGGACTTGTGGGGCTGGCTGTTGGGAGATTTAGGGGCTGCTCCTGGGATGTGTTAGCAGTTCCCAATAATGCCCAGAGCCCTGGGGGAGGCCAGGCTGCCTTCATCTACACATCCCAGCCCTGCTGGTTCTGCTGGGCTGAGGGGGGCTGGATTTGCAGCCATTTGTAGCCCAGGTCAGGCGGGGTCAGGGAGCTGCAGGTGGGTTTGGAGGGTCCCCTCTCCGCTGCCGCAGCAGCTCCTGCGCTGGGTGGTGTCGTCAGAAAGCTGGCACTGCTTGTTCTCTGGTGCCTTCTGTGCTCATGCCAGCACAGAACTTGGAATTATTCTCCCTAAAAACCTCTCCTGGGTTGCCTGAGGTGACTCTAATGCTGTTTTGTTTTCATAATGAAGGCAGCAATAGAACTCTTTTTTTCCTTCTCCTCTCCTCCTTCTCTCCTCCTTCTCTCCTCCTTCTCTCCACCTTCTTTCCTCCTTCTTTCCTCCTTCTTTCCTTTTTTCCTTTTTTTTCTTTTTTTCGGTGTAATAAAGCCCAGACATGGATTACAGTCACTTTTTTTTTTTCTTTTCTAGGTCTTACCCAGAAGAAATTGGGCCAAAGCATTGGCCAAGCTCTCGATTCACTCACGTGATGAAGCTGCGACAGGCTGCCCTGCGCACTGCCCGGGAGAAGTGGTCAGACTATATCCTGGTAACTACGAGGTTTGATTTATTACAGAAGCTTTCCAGGTGCTCACTTGGGTACTGGGGGCTGTCAGAAAGTTTTCTCTCCAACTAAAGACAAGTTGAGATGTCATGGGTCATTTCTTGGTCTGGTGAGCCAGAGACTTTGCGGTGAGGGAGGTGAGTCTTTGACTAAATTTGGAGCTTTCTCCACAGGCATCAGGATTGAACACAGTCCTGGTGGTGGGAGGTACCTGCAAGGGTCCCCCACGTTGAACCCCCACCTGGTGAAATGTAAGGGAAAGAGTTGTGCAGAGCAGTTGTGGGAAGATGCTGCCTTTGGTCACTGTGAGGGGGTGTTCCCAAAGCCTCCAAGCAAGGTGAGGTGTGAGGGCAGTTGAGGAGTTGTTCTTGATGCTTTTCACAGAATGAGCTCATCCTGAATTTCCAGTGATGTTGTTTTCCCTGGCAGCTCCCTGGTCCCTGTGCTGGCATGAGGTTGTATGGAGTCAGGGAAGCTTTCTGCCCATCTCACTGCTGTGCCCAGGAGCAGCTGCCCCCGGCTTTCCCTGTGACAGCCCTGTGCCCTAGGGAGTCAAACCCACCAGCTCACTGCTTTTAGGGTGGTTTTTTGCTGACCTCATGGTATCATAAAATTGTTGAGGCTGGAGAAGGCCTGAGATCTCGGAGTCCAGTTGCTGACCTGCTGTGTTCAGCATTAAGCCACATTCCCAGGTGCCAGATGCACACATCTTTCAACACTTCCAGGGATGGTAACTCCACCCCTGCCCTGAGGCTATTTCAGTGCCTGGCCATTCTTTTAGAAGGAATTTTTCCTAATATCCAGTCTGAACTTCCCAGGGAGCAGAGCCTGATCCCCCCCTGGCTGTCCCCTCCTGTCAGGGAGCTGTGCAGAGCCACAAGGTCCCCCTGAGCCTCCTTTTCTCCAGGCTGAGCCCCTTTCCCAGTTCCCTCAGCCACTCCTGCTGTTCCAGACCCTTCCCAGCTCCTTTCCCTTCCCTGCACATGCTCCAGACGCTCATTGTGAGGGACCAGAGGTGCCCCAGCAGTGGCAGCACAGGGGACAGGCACTGCCCTGGGCCTGTGGCCACACCAGGGCTGCTCATGTGCCTCTGGCTGCCTCATTCCCAAGAAAGCATTAAGGGACTCATATTGTTTCATCTGTTAACAGGTTTTTTTTTCCTCTTCCTTCTCTAGTTTATTGATTCAGATAATCTCCTGACCAACCCAGAGACCCTGAACCTGCTGATAGCAGAAAACAAGACCCTGGTGTCGCCGATGCTCGAGTCCCGCTCCCTCTACTCCAACTTCTGGTGTGGCATCACTCCCCAGGCAGGTGACCTCGTGAAGGGTGCTGGGGGGCTGTGTGAGTGCTGTCCTCCAGGGGCTCCTGCCCCTGTCTCTGGAGCAGCAGGCATCCTTCCTGTTCTCAGGAAGGATGTTCCCTTCCTTTCCCATCTGCTGCTGTAGCCTTCTTCTGAACAGAAGCTGCTGTAGCTCTGAGGTGGTGTTAACATGTGGTGTGATCCCACACAAACCACACTGATAAACAGATCAGAGTTTTTTTAAGGTGGTTCCATGTTTCTGTAATGGCCTTAAAACCCTTGGTGCATAATTTTAGGCCTGGTTTTTTTTTTGTATAGTGATGCTAATCCAAGAGGAATTTGCTTTTCTTTCCACAGATCTCCATTGTGTCTAATTTATCTTTCTCATCTATGAACAAGATTTTTGAAGTGGGGCAACATCCTTTGCCTTGTAGGGAGTGTGTGTGCTGAAGTGTGTATGTAACAGGTACTGGTGCTGAGCCTAAAAATTAGTTTCATGTTACATTTTCAATGTTACCTTTTCATGTTACTTCTGATCCACATAACAACTGCATTGGGTCAGAGCACAGGTTCATCTGCAGATGTCTAGGGAATAGTAGAAGGATAAGGCAAAAAAGTGAGTGTTACTTCCCCAAAATACTTTTCTTTCCTCTGGCAATCCCCTTCTGGGTTTTTGAGGAATATATTTGTCTGTAAAGTGCTCAGTGATTTTTTTTATTCTACAGAAATCCCTGTCTGAATCTTTTTGGCACCCACACCATCTTCTGGCAAGGAATTCCACAGTTCAGAATGAGTAATTGAATAAAAAATAGCAGGAACGGGTCCTGAACTTTCCAAATTCTTGGGAAGTAAATAGATAAGAAAGAGGGTGTGACAAGGTGTGTTTGCTTGTTTCACTTGGGTTTGTTTGCTTTGTTTGCAAATGGAGATATAAACTTCATAGCAAAGTTATTGATTGTGCTTTAAGTTTTTAAGGCTAAGTCCAGAGTCAGCCAGGGTTTTCCCTGGGGTACCTCAGCCCTGCTTCCCAGGCTGGAGTGGATCTCTGCCCATCTGCACCAGCCCTACCTCTCCAGCAGGAAGTGTCCACCATTACCAGCACTGACTGAGAAAAGGGGAGAGGAAAACCAGCCAAGGCATCTTGGAAAATTTGGTTTAAAAAAAAAAATCCTGCTGGAGTGAAGAGGAAAGCTCTCCCTTTACTTTTCCTTTTCTCTTGTTTCTGCATATGGTTCCCAGGGCTTCATGTGCTCAGCTTTGCTCTCCCAGGGGGCTTGGGAAGGGAATCACAGCTGGAGCACATCCTGAAACACAGCCTCCCCCAGCATGGAGCCACAGTGAGCCAAGCCCAGCTCCAGACAGGCTGGCATTTATCTGTCACAGGGCAAAGCTGGGGAGAGGCAGCAGCTTGGGGGAGTGGCAGCCCTCCCTGCCTAGACGTGGTTTATGAGCAGGGACAGCCCCAGAAACCCAGGGTGAGCCACTGGAGGAGGAAAGATGAGTGTCCAGCATCTTCACTTTGTCTGTCAAAGGGTGGGTGTGTTAACCCTTCCTTTGGTGGGAATGCCAGTCACATCTCTTCCCACCTGCTCCTTCCTGTGGCAGTCAGGATGGCTGTGTTTGGGATATCCCATCCTCACAGTATGGTCACAGTGTACCTGAAAGGCAGAGGGAGATGGCAGATCCATAACCAGGCACGTTGCACCACACCATGGCCCCACACAGCCCAGGGCAGAGCAGCTCTGCTGGCATTTGCTCAGCCAGTGCCTGAATACTCATGGAAAATAGAGCATAAATGGAGCTTTAACTTCTTTTAGTGACTCATTGTTTCTGTAGAGCCCAGAATCTGCTCTGGATTCAACCATCCAGATGTCAATTTGATGCTCTAGGGTTTTCTTCCTGGAGGAATTCAGTGTATTCATTTCCACATGAGCCACACACTGTGGGTGTTGCACCCAGAGTGCTGGAAGTCTGGCAGAGCTCCTGGCTGCAGGGAATTACCCAGGAGCTGACTGAAGTGCCTCCCTAGGCAGAGTCAGGAGTGAGTATCAAACCTGCTTGCCCCAGGATGGAGGAAGCAAGGATTCTTACACAGCTGATGGAGACTGAGATGTTGCCTTCACTGCAGTGACAACAAATTATTTTTTTTAAAGTCATGGATAGAATTAATTTGCAAATCCTGCTCTCTGAGATACTAAACGGACTTTGTGCCTGTTGAATGTGGAGCATGTCATGGATGCTCAGCAGCTTCCAGGATCAGGCTGGAGAGTCTAAGTGCAAAAAGGGTTTTGAAGAACCAGGAGAAAATAATCTGAAATTTGAAGCTCCATTGCAGGGGAATTTTACAGTGGAAAGGTTGGGCTCTCCAAGAGCTCCTGTAAAGTAGAGAGATGGTCAATCTTTAACTTTTGGGAAGAAGACTGTTTCTAAATACTTGACTGAGGCATTTCCAAATGGGAGACGCTGAAAAAGCTGAGAGTTGAGCCCTGGTGAACCTCTGCTGGAGAGCTCAGGGCGTGAGGTTTTGCTGAGGAACAGCTTTGAAACAGGAATCTCTTGTGACAACAGCCCCTCTTTGTGGTTTCAGGGCTACTACAGGAGGACCTTGGAGTATCCCCTGATTCGGGAATGGAAGAGGATGGGCTGTTTTGCTGTCCCCATGGTCCATTCCACGTTCCTCATTGACCTGAGGAAGGAGGCCTCTGCCAAGCTGGCCTTCTACCCCCCACACCAGGACTACACCTGGAGCTTTGATGATATCATGGTCTTTGCCTTCTCCAGTCGCCAAGCAGGTGTGTCCAGGGCCTCTGCTGGGGAGGGCTCACTCCTAGAGACACACACACCTCCACTGCAGGTTCACAGCCCAAAAGTCCTGGGTGGGCTTCCATGGGGAGTTCAGACCCTGTTCCCTTTCCCCTCTGGGATCTGGTCAGGGGTGACCAGCAGCAAGTGACTGGAAAGGCAGTTTTGGATTGCTGCTTGTTTCAAAGGATGTGGGGGCTGTTCTTGGGGTGGGGCAATATTTCAGAGACAAAGTGTGGGATTGCACCCTGGGTTGGTGTCACAGCAGGTGACACAGGGGGGTGCTGGGAGAGGGGAAGGTGGTCTGGGAGTGAGGTATCTAGAGTTACCACTTCCAAAAGATCCACGAGGAAAGGGGTGAGGACAAGAGACTCTTCTTAAACCACAGAGTCCTAGAATAGTTCAGGTGAGGAGGGACCTTACAGCTCACCTCATTCCACACCCTGCCATGGGCACAGACACCTTCCACTAGACCAGGTTGCTCCAAGCCCTATCCAGCCTTGCCTTGGGTACTTCCAGGGAGAGGAAATCTCTGGCTGTTGATGTTTTAAGAGGGCTCCAGGTGTTGCTGAGACATCACTGTCTCTTAAGTGCTTTGTGCTGCTGCTGTTCCTGCTTGTGGTGAGGATGTTTAGTCCCGTTGATTTCTGGAGAGTGGCTCTTGGGAGTGTTCTGTCTCCAGCAGAGTCCAGGCTGCCAGACCTGTGTGCAGCAGTGTCACAGCTGAAGGGGCTCCCAGGACTGTAATGGCCATCTGTGTTGTTCTTTGCCTGCTGTGTTGAAAAGGGAAAAGTTTGGGGCATTATAAGAAAAAAGGGATTGGTGAAACCTCAGCAACACCTATAAGTGCCTTCTGTTCAGAAGTGAGTGGGTTGGTGGGGTGAATTATCAAGGAAAAGTTGTTCATGAATCCTCTGAATGATGTGCAGTTGGTGCTCCCTGTCCTCTGCAGAAGATGTAAAGTTAAGGAGAGCAGGAAGGGCTGCTCTTGGGAACAGGCAGGCAGGGAGAGAGCCAAGGGAAGAAGGGTTGTTGTTGTTGTTGTTGTTGTTCTGCAGGCTGAGCCTCCCTTTCCACTGATCCCAGACCAGCACAGCAGCCACCAGCTGCCTGTAGCTTCCCTTTTAGTGATGGGTCTGGTTGGCAGGTCTTGATGTTGTTGTCTTGGCAGACTGAGCAGGGCGTTCTCAAAATCAGCTGCGAGAGGATGAGGAGTGTCAGATAAGATGAATGATGGAGGAGAGGCAGCAAGAGCTGAGCTTGGAACCCTTGGGAGGCAGAGGTGAGAAGTGAATTGCAGAGCAGCTTCAGGGTCCTGACTTTCAGAGTCAGGACATGAGAGCAGAATCACAGAGTCAAGGTCCCCAAGTGCCATGTCCTGGCTCCAGAGGAGAGTTGAGGTTTAAGTTTGGAGAGCAAAGCAGGCTGATTAAAATCTACCCCTCCACTTCTTCCCTCTGACAGCTCTCCCAGAAGTGCAGCCTCCAACCCATGTGGTAACTGCAGTGCATTAGCTCCAGCTGCTTCAGAAATATTTCAGGGATTCAAACCCATCATTTTTTCCTTCTGTCCTAGAACACCAGCTTTTTCCAGGCCTGACCCATGACATGAAAGGCTTTGCTCCAGCTGTCTGGCCCTGTTGATCTCCTCAGATTGTTGGCTTGTGTCCTGAGCTCAGTTTTGTCACCCAGGATAGAAGGATGACATCCAAGTTCAGAAATGTGGAAAATGTGTGAGCTTTGGGGGAAACTTGTTTTTGGAGTAATTTCACTTACTTTCCCTCAAGTCAGAAATGATACTGGCTTTTGTCCAGGCCAAAAGCTGTGCTTAAAAATCATCAATTCCCAACAGGGAATCTGCTGCTGGAAGCAGCTGTTCTGTGATGCTCCAAAGAGGAGGTTCCACCTCTGAGAGAGGACGTGGCCTGTGTGGGAGTGCTGAATTTGAACAGAACTCAGAGAGAGTTTGTTATTGCCAGCACTGGCCTCTGCAGAGCCCCTTGCACTCACAGGAGAGCTTTTAGCCAGCCAGGTCAGCCTTGAGAAAAGGAGGCTTAGGTGACACCTTAGACCCCCTTCCAGTGCCTAAAGGAGCTTCCAGGAGAGCTGGAGAAGGACTTGGGACAAGGGATGGACAGGACAGGGGGAATGGCTTCCCACTGCCAGAGGGAGGGTTAGATGGGATATTGGGAAGGAATTGTTCCCTGTGAGGGTGGTGAGGTCCTGCCACAGGTTGCCCAGAGAAGCTGTGGCTGCCCCTGGATCCCTGGAAGTGTCCAAGGCCAGGTTGGATGGGGCTTGGAGCAACCTGGGCTAGGGGGAGGTGTCCCTGCCCATGGCAGGGGTGGAATGGGATGGGCTTTAAGCTCCCTTCCACCCCAACCCATTCCATGATCTCCTGAGCTGCCTTTCACCCTGGGTCTCTGAAGCCCTTGAGCCAGCCAGCAGGAAGGTCTGGTCACAGGGAAGTGGGGAAAATTTTGGTTCCTTAACTATAGCTGTGGTTTTAGGGTATGACTGTAAATCCTGGACACTGCTTTTAAAGCCCATTAAGAAAAATAGTACAAAAACCTGTAGTTTTTCTATCCCTTGTAGCAATCATTTAACTTTATTATAAAAACAGAGCTGGAGAGTGTGTCCCCCTCCCTACTTTATGGGAGCTTTACCATTTTCAAGTACATTTTATCCCAGACAGAGCAAGAACACTGGTGTGAATCTGTGCAGATTAAGTATGTTCAAGGCAGCGGAAGATAAGAACAGAGATCAGTGAGCCAGATAAGATTAGTTGATTAGATCAGTGCCAAGTCCATTAATGTCTGCAGGTAGTAGTTTTTTATTCTGCCATTTACCTAAATTGCAGCTGACAGCTGAATGTGTTTTGGCAAGTAGCATAGCCAGCAATTTACTTGTAGAACTTAAAATGAGAGAAACACCAGAGTCATTAGTGCCAACAGTTCCACTCTGCTAAAAATACCATGGATTAGGGGCACTAATAGATGAAAGCATCAGCACACCAGGTAGTGTCTGCTTTTCATTTATTTCCTCGAGGGAGGGGGCTGGTTAAGCT
This sequence comes from Hypocryptadius cinnamomeus, assembly GCA_013400635.1. Classification (NCBI taxonomy): domain Eukaryota; kingdom Metazoa; phylum Chordata; class Aves; order Passeriformes; family Zosteropidae; genus Hypocryptadius; species Hypocryptadius cinnamomeus. Next base: position 102,002 of record VYZP01055435.1, read on the forward strand.
TGTTTCATTAAAAAAAAAAAGACAAAGAAAAAGGCAGTTTTTGCCTCATTGCTTGGGTTCTAGCAGCTTTGATTTGGGTTAATTAATAAAGGACTTTACCAGAACTCAATGAAAAACAACGGAAATCCTTCCCTTGGCTTCTCTGGATGTGGCTTTTGAGCGTGTTGCCTGATGTGAAAGGCAGAGTTACAGCCAGTGGTGAGCAAATCCTTGTCATCCCAGAGGGAAAAGCGTTCTGCTGATGCTGGGATGTTCCCACTGGGTGAGTCTGTGCCCTGCAAATGCATCTACTCCAAGGACAGGCTTTGCACCTTCTCTCTGTTTCCCACCTTCGACAAGCAGCTGCAAAAGCTTTTGAGTAGAAGGGTGTTAATGTTGTCACATCTGTTCTCCTCACTGGTGTCTCACTCTGGGATTTTCCTTTCATCTTCAGGGCACAGTAAAAATTAGTTCTGGAGAGGAAAACACTGTGTTTTGTGGTGACTTGGCATTTCAAAGGTTGTTGTCATATGTATTCCTCAAAGTCCTTTGTCAGCACAGGTGAAAATGTGTCACCTTTATTTCCTAGCCAAAGCAAAAGGAAGCAGTGATAAAGAATAGAATGGGTTGAGTTAGAAGGGACCTTAAAGATCATCTCGTTTCAGGGACACCTTCCACTGTCCCAGGTTGCTCCAAGCCCTGTCCAGCCTGGCCTTGGACACTGCCAGGGATCCAGGGGCAGCCACAGCTTCTCTGGGCACCCTGTGCCAGGGCCTCAGCACCTTCACAGGGAACAATTCCTTCCCAATATCCAATCTAAACCCACTCTATTTCAGTGGGAAGCCATACCCCCTGTCAGCCCAGGCCCTTGAATGGTTACTTAGGCAGCCAGTAGGGATTGGTTTTATGGGAGAGGCCACTTGCTCTCAGCCAGGCAAAACAGAAAGTGGAACTGGAATGATTCTGAATTGTTTGCTTATGAAGCAGAACTTCTTGGGACTGAGGTCCTGGCTCGAGTGTGTTTGTGGCTGAGTAGCCACAGAGCAGTGCAATGCCCTGGTAGCAAGCCTGATTGTAGTTTCTGCTTCTCTGTGACCCCAGGAGTACAGATGTTCATCTGCAACCGTGAGCACTACGGGTTCCTGCCCATGCCCCTGAAGCCGCAGCAGTCGCTGCAGGAGGAGGCTGAGAATTTTGTGCACGCCCTGATCGAGGCCATGAGTGAGTTGCTGTGCCCTTGCCATGATGGACCCCCCAAGTTAATGCCTGCAGAGCTCTCCTGCCAGCAGCCCAGCCCTCATTCTCTTGGCAATCTGCATCCCGACCTGTCTGCTCTAATCTTGTTTTGATACGCAGTTTCCAAAATTTTCCACCGCTTTTCTTTACCTAGGGATGTAATTGCTGGTCAGCTCAACCCCATCCACAAAATCCCTCAACTCCCCCGGATCAAATGTACCTTTCATGTGGAAAAGGTGCTGCATGTCCATGTTTTTTTCCTGCTGTCTGTCTGGCACACGGCTGCTGGCTCTGGCTTTGCCATGTGGTGCTTCCTGCTGTTCCCATGCTGCAGGGGCTCCTCATCCCGGCTCCCGGGAGGGAGACACCTTCAGACAGGTAATGCCCACTGCAGGGAGCGCACGAGGGTGATGTTTGGGGTCTCTCCTCTCTTTCAGTCGATCGCCCTCCCGTGGAGCCCTCTCAGTACATCTCTGTCCCTCCGAAGCACCCTGACAAGATGGGGTTTGATGAAGTAAGGAGCCTGTTCTGCTGTTTGTCTTCTCACTCATCACCTGATCCGTAACGTCCCTTCCAGCTTAAACCATGCCATGATTCTGTTTTAATCCAGCCAGGAGGAGAAGGCAGAAGTGAGGCTGGAAAGCAGGTTAACTCCCCCATTCTTGTGCTGTTTGCTCTACATCTGACTCTGCAGAGCAGCTTGGCCTCCCTTCCATCTGTGACAGAAATTGGGCCTTTGGTAAAGCTCTCCATCTTTCCAGTGGCAGGAGGGAAGGACATCTCTCACCTGAGAGAGACACTGGAGAGCTGAGAGCAGGTGGGGGATCCAGGCTCACAGCTGAGTTCTGGCCCACCCTGGATACCCCCAGGGATGCAAACCATGCCTGGGGAGAGGGCTGGAGAGGGATGTGCCAGGCTCTGATTGCCTGGTGTGTGTTATTCCAGAGCCAGCAGCCCCTGTGTGTGCAGCTGCCAGGGTGGCTCTGGGACCGAGGGAGTTGTGGGGATCAGGGGAGCCTTTGTCTTCTTGGTGTGCTCTGCTCCATCTGTTTGTGGGGTCCTGAAGCTGAACCCGACCCAGCTGTGTCTGTGTTTAAGGCACAGCTGGTCCAGGTTTTTTCCATGTTGTCCTTTGTGGCTGTGCTTCATTTATCCAGTTTATTATTCTTTCATTTTCACTGAGCTGAAATTTGTTCCCCTTCTTACTGGGATGAGGATTTGCTCCACAGGCTACAAGGCTGTGCTTGTACCAGCCTGCCTGGGACTGAAAAATATCCCTGAGCCCCTGAGGGTTACTTGCAATGAGGGCTTCAGTCCTCAGCCCTCCACCAGTCTCCTCAAGGCTTTGGATAGAGCCCTGCCCAGACATCTCTGTTCTCAGCCTTGGCTCTCAGCTGTGGCAGGGATCACAGTGGATTTTCAGTGCCCAAAGTAATCACAAAAATCCTTTCTTTACGTGGCCTTGTTCTTGGATGGTGGCCCTGCTGATAATCCTAAATCCAGGCAGTGGCAGTGTTCCTCTAGGAGTGATGCTGCAGATGGTCATGTTACTCTGTTTGATATAAACCTAAACATCCTGTATCTTTGGAAATTACAGACTTGGCTCTAATTCGTCTCTCCTCATTTTCTTCATACTGAAAGAGCAAGTTTCCTCCATGAACATCCATAAGAAGTAGTTGTTAGAGAAAAAACCTCTACACTTTCAACTCAAAACCAAGTTCAGCTCTTTGACAAATTCTAGACAACCTGGAGCGAACACACACAGGGTATTTTCACAAGACCTGCTTTTCCAGTGGGGCTACTGGAGAGGGGTGGATCAGAACTTCCCTTCTCCCTCCCTCCCAGCTGGGAGTCTGATGTCCTGGTGTGTTTCTCTTCCTCTCAGATTTTCATGATCAACCTGAAGCGACGCAAGGACCGGCGGGATCGGATGCTGCGGACGCTCTACGAGCAGGAGATTGCAGTGAAGGTAGTGGAGGCTGTGGATGGAAAGTGAGTTTTGGTTGGGCTTGAGGATGTTTTCAGAGTGGGGTGTGCTTTACTGCTTCACAGCATCTCCTTGGATGCCCTGACCTACTGCCAGCAGGGCAGGGTTGGCTGTGGGGGGAGCCGAGCACCACTTGGATCTCCCTGACCATCTCTCTGGGGCAATTCTGCTCTGTTTCTTTCCTCCTTTGCAATTAGTCAATCTCTGAGAGAGACCCAGGGCACTGGGGTTCAGACTAGGGTCCAAATCAGGTTAAAATCACAGGTTTGTGTGAATGGAGCAGTTAACTCCTGGGAATATTGTCCATCCTAGTGCTACTTGTCAACTTACAACTAATATTGTACATCCTAGTGCTATTGTCCATCCTAGAGCTGTGTGGTGCTGCAGTGTTAACCCTGCCACAGCCCTTTCCAAGCTTACTCTAAGGTCTGGAGCATAAGTCTGTTGAGGAGCAGCTGGGGGAGCTCAGCCTGGAGAAAAGGAGGCTCAGGGGGGACCTTGTGGCTCTACACAACTCCCTGACAGGAGGGGACAGCTGGGGAATGGTCAGGGAATAAGGGAGAGAACAAGAGGAAAAAGCCTCAAGCTGTGCCAGGGAATGTTCAGGCTGGACAACTGGGAAAAATTTCTTCATGCCAAGGGTGGTCAGGCACTGGCAGAGGCTGTCCAGGGCAGTGGTGGAGGCCCCATCCCTGGGAGAATTGCTGGGTTAATGCTTGGATTTGAGGATATTAGAGGGCTTTTCTAATCTTAATGATTCTGTGATTCTAAGGTATGTTAAGACCTTTTTAAAATGAGAAATCAAGGCAGAAATTTTGAGTCTGTGAGTTGCAAAAAGGCCTCAAGGAGACAGGAGCCCACGTGCCATCTAGTGGTCTTGGAGACTTGGGATCCTATCAAGGCCTCAGAAAATTAATCAAAGCCAAGCACCTGGCCAGAGGATGGTCCCACAGGAAGTTTTTGGCAGAGTTAAAGATAAGTGATGGTCCCATGAGGAGTCTTTGGCAGACTTAAGGATACAATTTATCTGCTTGATTTAAAGATGTAAATCAAGAAGTTAATTTTCCTCTGTGTTTTTGAGCAAAACAAGTGTAGGAATTTCTCAAGGTGTGGCTTTTCCCTGAACATCAGCAGCATACCCCATGCTGTGCCTATGTCTGGCTTGAGCTGACTTATTTTTTTGCAATGGTGATAAATACTTTGTGTTTCCCAGAGCACTGAACACGAGTCAGCTGAAAGCTCTCAGCATCGAAATGCTGCCAGGGTACCGGGACCCCTATTCCTCCAGGCCCCTGACCAGAGGAGAGATCGGCTGCTTCCTGAGCCATTACTACATCTGGAAGGAGGTGAGGGTTTGGGGGTGCCTTGGGGGTCCTGCAGGAAGGTGCTGTGTCCTGGTGCACAGCCAGTCCTGGTGCAGAGCATTGGATCCAGCCCAGGTTTCTGGAAGTGTACGACAGAAGTGATTTCCTTGGGTTGCAGGGGTTTTCTTGAATGCAGTGTTCATCTTTCACACCTTCCCTTTCCCCTTCCAGTATGTAAAGGGGCTCCAAGAGAGCTGGAGAGGGACTTGGGACAAGGGATGGAGGGACAGGACAAGGGAGAATGGCTTCCCACTGCCAGAGGGCAGGGTCAGATGAAATATTGGGAAAAAGTTCTTCCCTATGAGGGTGCTGAGGCGTGGCACAGGGTGAGAAGCTGTGGCTACTCTATCCCTGGAAGTGTCCAAGGCCACGTTGGATGGTGCTTGGAGCAACCTGGGCTAGTGGAAGGTGTCCCTGCCCATGCAGGGGAATGGACCTGGATGGGCTGTAAGGTCCCTTCCAGCCCAGACCATTCAGGGATTCTGTGATTCATTTGCCCTCAGCTCCAAGTGATTTTTATCAGAACATTTTCATGACTGTTTCTGCAGTCCATCCAATATCCTTCCTGGGGCAAGCTTGCTTAGAAGAAAGGCAAGAACATTTTAAAAAGCAAATGGGGTTAAAGAAACTCTCCTGGTTTTTTCCCCTTATTGTGCATCTGAGCAGGAGCAAGTTCCACTGGCTTGGCGTATCATGTATACGTCACAGAGTGGTTCTCCAGCTCCCTGCCTGCATGGTCTGGGAGGCAGTGCCAGGTCAGGGTGGCCCCAGTGACAGCAGGGCACCCATGGGACCACTGTGCTCACGTTAGAGCCCTCGTGTTTCAGGTGGTGAGCAGGGGCCTGGAGAAGACACTCGTCATTGAGGACGATGTGCGCTTCGAGCACCAGTTCAAGAGGAAGCTCATGAAGCTGATGGATGACATCGAGCAAGCCCAGTTAGACTGGGAGCTGATGTAAGTTCCTGCTCCTCTGGGAGGTCCTGGGCATGTGGGGAGGTTGGCAGCACTGCTGGGGTGTGGCAGAGGTGCAGGTTGATGCTGCAGTGCAGAAGACAATGGCAGAGTCTTCTTGGTAGCTCTTCCCACCACAACAGATCTGCCCTCTGGGGTGGCTGTTGTCAGGATACCATCCCTGCCCATGGTGTGGACAATGTTGTTTGACCTCAGCTGTGTTGGAGATGCTGACAGGAATCAGCACAGCTCTGTCCTGAGCCTCAGACTGTGTCATCTTAGTTCCCTTAGGAAGCCTTTCACAGCTGTCCCAACCACTGGGTTAAGACTTGGATAGTGGTGCAGGATAGAAATCTGTGAGCTGGGTCAGGGATTGCTTCTGGGATTTGCCCTTTGCCCTGGCCTGGCTGACACGAATAGTCTTGTCCTAATTGCTGCAATTCACTTTGGTCCCATCTCCCTGATCTTCTCACCCCTGAAGCTACATTGGCCGGAAGAGGATGCAGGTGCAGGAGCCCGAGAGAGCCGTTCCCAATGTCCGGAACCTGGTGGAAGCTGATTACTCCTACTGGACCCTGGGCTACGCCATCTCCTTCCACGGGGCTCAGAAGCTCATCGGGGCTGAGCCCTTCAGCAAGATGCTGCCCGTGGATGAATTCCTGCCCATCATGTACAACAAGCACCCTGTGTAAGTCCCTCTGTGGCTCGGGGGGGCACGGGCTGGGTCACGCTGACTGATCTTAAACCAGATCTTGTTGGTAGCCTGGTTGGTGGGGACTTCTTGTGGTGCTTGGTTTTGTCCTCTTGGCACAGGTCAAAGGAGGTGACAGAGGGGAATGACAGAGCGGGAATGCCTGGGGCAGGGCTGGCAGACTGGTTGTCTGAGGCACTTGTCTGTCTCTGGGAACAGGCTTTGGTTGTACAGGTGTGTGTGGTTCTAAGGACGTGGTTCTGGCTGTACCAGCACCTACCTCCACTCCCAGACCAGTCTGCCCCCTGGACTGGCCATGTCTCCCAGATACAAGCTTGGCACCAGTGAGGGTTCCTCTGTTGCTGATGGTGTTTCTCTCCTCTGTAGCACAAAGTACATGGAGTACTACGAGCCCAGAGACTTGAAGGCCTTCTCAGCAGAACCCCTGCTCGTTTACCCCACGCACTACACGGGGCAGCCGGGCTACCTCAGCGACACAGAGACCTCCACCATCTGGGACAACGAGACCGTGTCCACGGACTGGGACAGAACACACTCCTGGAAGTCCCGGCAGCAGGGCAAGATCCACAGCGACGCCCAGAATAAGGACGCCCTGCCCTCCCAGTCGTCCCTGGACACGCCGTCAGCCAGGGATGAGCTATGACTGCCCACCTCCCCAGGACTCTGTTGACAGCTGAACCTGCCTCACACTTTAGCTTTTCACCCTTGAAAGTTGTAGAGCAGCTCTTCATGTGGTCTCCTTCCCACCACTCCCAAGGGCCGTGCGCGGGATTGGGCCGGACACCTGCCCAGGCCGCCGAGGACAGGGTGGGACACCAAGGAGGAAGAAGAACAAGCGTTCCAGATCCAAGCAAAAGCCCTGGCAAGCTTTTGTTAGAAGAAACCAGCCTGGAATTACGTCGTTCCACAGTTCCTCATGTAGAACACTGTATTTATAAAGATTAATATATAGAGGTGTACAAATGTCAGTGCCTTTCGGGATGGCTGTACCTGGGCTGCTCCCTCACTGTTACTCCTTGTAGGTCTGTAGGCTTTTACCACCCTGTTTGCTGAGCATCTGGGGGATTTGGGTTTGTTTTCCAAAGGGATCCCTATCAGAATCAAGATGTTGCCCCAAAGTGTTCAATGCAGGAGAGCAGTGCTCCTCTGTTGTGTCTTCTCCCCGTCACACTCCTGTACAAAAGCAGTGCTGGCTTCCCATCAGCTCGTTTTTAATCTTGCTGCATCCCATCTAAACAGGCCTCTGGGTCCAGAACGGATGTCTTGGAATGCCTGAAGTCATGGAAGCCATGCAAGTGGAGGTAGCTGGATTTATTTATCTCTTCATTGCCTGAAGGGAATGCAGGCAGAGTTGGTCCATGTCGCATCCTGCTTCACCTCTGCCTCAACTTAGTCCTTCAGGAAAAAAAACCCCATGACCTATTGGCAGGCCTGTTTATTCAGGCCATAAAAGCAAGTATAGGAGTTTTGGGAACTTAAAATGTTAGGTTACAAACTCTCCTTATAAAATCAAAAGAACCTACAGCAACGTTACTCTCTCAACAGCCCGATAGAATTGTGTGTTCCAGGACGGAAGGGCGACTTGCCTGGATATTTTTTCATGTGAGGAGTGAACTTTTCTGTGTTTTGGATGAGTTCTGATGTTTTTGCTGTTGGCTCACATGCCAGCAGGATATGGTGTTTATTTTTTTTTAAAAAAACCTTTCTCAGAGGCCAGGTGATCACGGACTATACTGGCACAGACCCTGAGCTTCTGGGCAGTGGGAGGATTCCCTCCTGGAATTGCCATCTGGGGGCTCACCTGCTGGCAGATCTGTGTGTTGAGTATGTGTGGCTGGGGTTTTGGTTTTAATTTTTGTTTGTTTTGAATCATTACTGATCAATGTTGTGCTTCCTGCTGCAGAAGACATGTTATTACCTGTCAGCCGGTCTGATAATACATAGAACCTGGTGCAAGATGAGCAGCTCTCTGTGTTCTTCATTGTGTGGGAGAGTCCTGGAATGCTTTGGGTTGTGGAAGGCACCTCTAAAGGTCACCCAGTCCAACCCCCTGCCATGGGCAGGGACACCTTTCACTAGACCAGGTTGCTCCAAGCTCCCTCCAGCCTGACCCTGAATGTTAACTGGGGGTTAATGGAAATCCAGCTCAAGGGATTCTTGGCTGTGTCCCTCTCCCATGGAGTCATTGGCTATATACACGTGCCGATTCTGCAGTTCCCACCTGGAAGCCAAGTTCCTGCTGGTGTCCATGTGGGAGCAGATGCCCACATGACCTGGTGAGTATGGAGGTTGCCCCATGGGCCCACACAGCCTGGATCATTTCTTCCTCACAAATCCTCTTGCTTCCTCCACAGGTCTCTTGCTTTATGAGCCCACATGGCCTGTGTGAAGGACATTGGAAGTCTTCATCCCCTCCACTCCAGCACCAGGCCTTGGATCCCCTCCTCTGGAGTGGAATTTTTCCAGTTACAGCATCTTCTCACGTGTGGCCAGTGTGGGAGATGAGGCCACAATCCTTCATGGTATCTCCTCCGTGCTGGCCACAGCTCCAGTGAGTACTGTTCCTCTTCCACAGGCTAACTTCCTGTCCATGGACCAATCCCTCGTTTCTCTTTCAAGGGTCAGGTTCCCTCCATTGAACAATAAAGTGTTCTTCATTATCATATTGATGTGTACAACCATGGGCCAAATGTGGCAGTGCCTTAGGCACAACCTTGGGTCCCTGACACAACTTTGTATTTTCTTTTGACTCAGCTAATGGGTTTCAAATCTGAGCAGGAGCACCAGCTTTGAACCAGCCTTCTGGCAGCTTCTTCACAAGGCAGGCTGTGGTGGCAGGCCCTAAAAATTATTAATTGCAGTAAGATTGCTTGGAACCCACCAGCTTAGTCTTTGCTTTGGGTTAAGGATGCAAAAGTGCTGTTGTCCTCTCAATAATGCATGTGAAATTCCAAGTTCACCAACAGATTGTATTGATCCTGAAGGAAATGGAGTGAGGTCCTGGTGTTGGGTTTTGTGGCCTGAGGTAGTTTAAAAATCAGATTCAGGTAGTTTTTGTTTTGTCTTCCTTAGTGTAACATGAGAGGTCTTTAAGTGGCCAGGGCAGCTGTAGTTCAGGGACTGAGTGTGAGCCTTGTGGGCAGCTTTAGGAGCCTCCCCTCATGCTGAAGTGATTTGTGAGATGGCAGAAGGGGCTGTAGTGTGTAAACTGTTTATCTGAATGTTGGCAGGGAGGGGAAAACACAACAAAGTAATGATTGGGAGAGCAGGAGGAAAAACACCATGATTGAGACCATGGGGAGAAATGGATACACTCAAAATCACTTCTTTTGTATTATTTGGCCTCAGAAGTCATTCACTGGCTCAAAAGAGAATAATTTCAAGCAGAAGACAAAATTGGTCTGCAGTCTTAATTACTCAGTTATGGAAATCTTTAAGCTGAAACCTCAAGAAATAGCACACCAAATATCCCTGTCTCTCAGAGGCTGTGTGCATGCCTGATGCACTGGGAGGGCTTTGGCTTTGCTGCTGAGAAGTTAAAACAGTAAAAGTGGAGAGGCTGAAGCAAGTTACAGCAAGGGAAGTGGTGTGAGGTGTTTTTACACGTCTGACATGCACAAATAAAAAGAAATTGACTGACTCCGGGCAAATATTAATGAAAAACAATTTATATACTTATCATATAAAGATTACAGGTAAGCAGTTAAAAACATAACATATATAAACATTTGCAAAGTGTAATTTTAAAATCCAGAACATTTATGTTTCAACTTAACACTGCCATACACCCTCTGAGTGAGCAGTACTATATACAGTAGGAGCTATGCTATGTACACAAGGAACTGCACTGTACAGACACCAAAAGCAGAGAAAACTGAACTTCTAGTTTTGCCCTAACTCTGGGCAAAGGTTAAGGCTCAGTAACAACCCCCCCTTCTGTCACCCTAAAACAAACAACTGGAATTCATAAATTGTTCAGGCTGTGACCTACACCAGGCTTGTGGGACCTGCCATAGGACTCTTGGGTGTACAGCAGACCTACAGTTGGTCTGTTTTAGCTACCTGTAAACAGAAGTGATAGATCCAAATGTAGTGTAAAACTTACCTGAGCCCAGTGTTGCAAATTAGTGCCACAGAACTGGGGGTAAAAGGCCCAGGCATGGATAAACCTGTTTTAACTAATGATCCTTAAGAATCCTAAGCTGTTTGGATAACAACTCCTAGATCTGTGCAGGGATGCACAGTGCTACCAGCAGAACCAGAAATACTCTGTGTATTTCATGTGTCTCAAATCAGGGATTACAATCCAACGTCTTACTTATGGCTTTTAAAGATGTTCAGATTTCAGTTCCAGCAGAGGAATTGCGCATCGGGAGAACATCCATCCATCACATGGGAGTGCACACAAAAGGCATCAAGTTCTGGTCCATGGCTTAACCAAGTCCAAGGGAAACCACCCTGCTGTGACATTAAGACCTCCATCCAACACAAAATAGTGTCTGTTTGTCCCATTCATGCAAAGGCAAGTGCAGTTCATTCATTTTAAAAGTTCTTTGGAAACAAGATCCAAAATGGGTCATTCTCTGGTGTAGAACAAGTGCAAAAAATTCTCAGCTGGTTCAGGCAGACATACTCAGAACTTGCTTCAGTTCTATAAAAAATAAGTTCAGATGATCTTCTGTATAATACTGGCATGAAGGAGACCCTTTCCTCACAGAGATGGCTCATGGGGTGTCCTCAAGACAAGTGCAGCAGCCTGGAGCCTTTGCACCAGGGCTGCCCATTGCTCCAATTGCACATTTTCAACAGGGAATTCCGACAGATTCCCCGTAACCCGGGAGGGCAGCCGCAGGTGCAGCCTCAGCCAAGCAGCTCTGCCTTCTTCCGCAGGATGAAGTCGAAGTTGACGTGGCTGTTCATGCCGTAGAACACGTTGGCATCGCGGGGGAACACCAGCTCTGCAGAACAGGGCCAGAGCAGCCTTAGTGGGGAGGGGGCACAGCAGCAGGAAGGCTGAGAGAGGACAGGGAGCAGGACAGTGTGGGCAAGGCCTTCTCCCTGTTCTGTCACAGCAGCATCGGGAGCAGCTTCCTGCAGGAGGGGGAAGGCCAGGCCCAGGCCCAGGCCCTGCTCAGCCTGGCAGAGGCCCTGGCAGACTCTCTCACAGAAGGCTGATGGGTGAGATTCAAGGGCCTGGTCCCAGGGAGGCAGAACATACCCCCACCCAAAATCCTGTGGTCACTCTATGGCTGCAAGGCACACATGAAGTCAGCCTGGCAGCCCAGGAGCTGGCTCTGCCTGTGGGAAGGGGGCTGTGCTGACAAAAACCACCCCTGAGCAGCCAGGGGGTTCTCACTGGCAGCTGTGACCTGTCAACAGCGTTTCTAATGCTTCCCATTTTACTCTTCCCTTTGAAATCCAGCAGAACTTTCCAGGCAGCAGCAGAGTTCTGCTTCCCTACCTTTGTCCTCAGAGATGACCTGCACGAGCTCATAATCTTCAACTGCATCAGGCTCGAGGTTGTGCTTCAGCAAGGCTCGCTGGGTGACATCAGGGATTCTGTCTTGGTTGGTTATCTGGAAAGATAAGGTGCAATGAGAGATTCTTCTCATTCACTCTCGTGATGTAGTAGTTAGCAAAAAACTGACTGCTTGTTCTTGGAAGAGATGTCAGAGAACTGAAGAAACAGGTCAGTAACAAAGGGGCTGGTGCTGACAGATACTAAAGTGTTTTTGACATTTGGAGGTGGTGGCTTTTTAGGTCAAGCTGACACAGGTACAGCACTAGTAGAGACAGCAGTAGATGCCAGTGTCTGCTCTCTTTGAGAGACCCCACTCTCACCAGCCACAAAAAGCCCCCGTGAAGAGCTGCCCCAGCTGCTGCTGCAGGCTCCCGCACCAAGCACTCCCTTGGACATCCTGCAAAGCTTTCTGGCCTTGTAGCTGGGTTTGCTGTGTCCTGAGGAAGTGCATCTGGAGCAGACACAGTTCCTCCAGAGCCTCCTGCAATCTCACCAGCAGCCAAATGCATCAGGCCCTCAGGGAACAACTTGCTGGATTTGGAGAAGTGAGACCATCAAAATCAGGAACTAAAGATGCTGAGAACTACCCCGCTTTTGTTTCCCCCCAGCTGAGCTAAGCCACATCACCCATGGTCCAGCACCAGTGGCACTACTGGGATATGTCTGTGGAATAAGCAGAGAGGGAAATGCCTGAATTCTGGGGCTGCTGGTCTGACAAGAGGAGGGAGATTCTCCCTCCTTCACCGGGAGAAGCTGTGGAATTAAAGGGCATGTCAGCTCCCTCCCCTGCAGCTCCCTGTTTCCAGAAACCAGCTCCTGGGGAAAGCTGCTGCAGGGAAAATGTACCATCTTATATCAAAACCTCAGTGTGCTCACAGTGCTTCACCTGGAGCTTTTTGATAAAACACAAACTCCCATTTCCAGAGCAGAAACTTCCCTAAAGCTGTTTCAAAACATCTCGTTCCTACCAGGCTCCATTCTGCATGGCACCATGTGCCATTTTCCCTTTCCAGCCAGGTTTGATGAGCCAGCTCAGCGAAGGGATGCTCTCAAAACACAGTGATGGGTTCAGTCACCCCCCATGGACACAGGTGCTGAGCCCAGAGCCGTGGCACTCACCAGGATGCTCTTGTAGACGCTGGCGTGGAGCCCGTCCATGCTGACCCGGATGATGCACGAGCCCTCGCTCTGCCGGTTGTACACGGGCAGCGCCTTGGGGGCACTGCTTGGCACTGAGCCCAAGTCCCTGGAGGGGATGGAGCCACTGTCCAAGCCTGAGCCAGCGTCAAAGTTGGAGCCCTTGCTGGAGCCAGAGCCCTTGTCAGAGCTGACGGAGCCCTTGTCAGAGTCGTAGCCCTTGTCAGAGCCCACGGAGCTCTTGTCGTCGGTGGAGGCCAGCAGGAATGAGGGTAAAGATGACACCCCTGAGGAAGGCGTGCTCATGGAAGAGTCAGGAGAACAGGAGGACAAGGAGTAGCCAGAGATCTGCACAACAGAAAGGAAAGTGCTGTCACAAAGGGGACATTTGGTGCGTCTGGCTGTGTCATTGTGCCAGAGGAACGGGAGAAAGCAGAAGGCACAGACAAAACCTCAGTCACCCACACTGCCCAGCCTGGTGGCAGGGGGATTTCTTGCCTCCTGAACTGAAAATTGAACTTCACTTGATTGACTGCAGCATTTTAATGACAATTTCTGTACTGCTGGGGATGCTCTGGCCTCGCAGTAGGAGCAGCCCAGGAGGTGGCAGCAGATCCAAGGAACAGCGTGAGGCTGCAGGCGGCCAGCCAGGAACTGGGACCGGCTGGGAAGGAGCAGAGGGTGTCACAGGCACTCCTGCTCCAGGTGAGAACCTTTACACAAGTGGAAATACACACACCCCTCCTCTCTGCCATTCTCCTTGAAACTGCCCCCTTCCTTCCCCTGATAAGCATTTGCCTCTCTCTTTCCCTTGCTCAAAAGCTTCCTGACAAGAACAAACCCACTGTAAGGGACAACACAGAACATTGTGCAAGAGCCCTGACTGGATTACTTCCATTTTTACACATTTCTCTCTCCATTTCACTAAAACCAATGCTTTAGTCAAGACCAAGAGCCTTGGACAAGTGTCTTGGGCCTGCCTGCAGCATGCAGAGGCTCCAGCTGTACCTTTTTCAGAGGGTCTTCGGGACTAGAGACGGGAGTCACACACACATCCTCAGTTTCAGAGTGATTGAACTCACACGATGAAACGCTGGCTGAATCCGTGCTTTCCCCCGAGCTCCCTCCTACAGGAGAGCTCTTCAGGGGTTGTTCTTTGGGTGGGGTGAACACATCAGTGCCCAGAAAAAGTCTAGTATAGAAAGAAAGCATAAAAGCCAGTAAGTGAGAGCTGGGCTGAGCAAAGCTGTCTCTTGGTGCAGAACTCTCACATTCTGGAGTTTTTTCCTCTCTGGAGTGGCCTGTTGTTGTTATTTCCTTTGTGGTGTTTATAGTTTGTCCAGAGGCTTTGTTACAGGCTAACACAACACCTTCCTGACCCAGAGTGCCCACAGCTGCAAGGCCACAACCAGCTCATGCCTCACTAGAACAATACTCCCCTTCCGTCTCTTCACATTTTCAAGCTCATTTAACAGAAAAAAGGGCTACAAAGGGCAAATTCACCCTCCCTGCCAATTCCTGCCTCTATTAGGATGCCACAGGTACCAGGTTCTCTCTAGAAGGCTGGAGATGTACACAATAAGGAGATCATAAAGTGTAAATTAAAGGCTCTCCCTCTCCAAGACTCATTCTAAATGCAGGTCAAGTGACTTGAAAGGAGTGTCAAAGGAAACAAGCTGGTCTGACCCACCAAGAGGAGGAGCAGGGAGCATCAGCGTGCAGTTACTGATTTAATACAGCTTAGAGAGGTGTCACTGACTGCTTTTCTACAGTATTCATTTGCAAAACACATTCAAAGTGCAGATCTGCACTTTGCACTGCTAGCCTCTTGTTTCCCATGTCCAGCTGCATGGCCCTGTCCTGTTTGAATCTTTGTGGTATTACACCAAATTGGACCATGTCCCTATGATTTTTTTTTCCTTCTCCAGCTGGAAGGCAGATTGTTTCCACTATCAAATGCCTTTTTGCTAACCTTAATTTTCGTATTAAAATCTGCAAGGAATTTTTGCATGTCCAGAGCAATTTAGACTAATATCTAAATATTATCCTCATTTACTCTGTTTTCCTGCTGCATTCTGCGAAGTTATTACACAACAGGTACTGAATTATAATCCATCACTAAAATGGTTCCTTTTTTTGACACCATAGGAAGGATTCTTTATGCTAGTCTCTTCTACCTTTAATAATACTCATGACTGCTTCTAGCAACCCAAAGGGACAGCTTCAGCCACAAGGCTGCATTTCTCCTTAAAGCAATGCAGGGCTGTGGATCCCCAGCCAGGTTCTGCAGCTGATTAAATGAGCACTGCTTGTTTGGTTATCCAGGTCCCCATTCCCACCCCAAAACCCCTCTGCCCCATCATACTCACGTGCTGATCCTCTTCACCATGCTTTTCTGGGATTTTGGAGACAGGATGTTGGTATCAGCAGCTGCTTCAGCCTCACGTGAGAGTTTGTAACTGCAGGGCAGAGGCCAGCAGTGAATATTTGCAGACAATGTCATTTAGTTGTACAATGTCATTTAGCTGTACAATGTCATTTAGTTGTACATCTCACAGCAGCAACATTCAAGAAATCCGAGAGTCCTTCAGTTATTCTCACCTCACAGAAGGTTGCAGCACCACAAAGGGGAACACTGCTCTGCCTGCATTTTACCAGGGCCAAGGGGATATTTCACCTCCTTAGAATAGGTTTTAAAACTCTCCAGTGTTTGCATGTCCCTGCCCTGACCTGCCCAGGTGTGTGGGGGGTGAGAACAGAGGTTTCCAGTTGCACTGAGGACCTACCTCTCCTCCTCCGTTAAGTGTCGCTGCCTCCTGAACCACTGGATGAATTTTTGGTCTGGTATCAGGCAATAGCTGTTGCATGAAGATTGCAGGAGCTTGATTTGGGCAATGACTTCAAATTCCTAAGAAAATAAATAACCACATAGAAAGTCTAATTAGAAAGCAAGATTCATTCATACAATGAGGGATCCAGGACAAACTTAGCTTGATGTGAAGTTCAGTTTCAGTTGAGTAAGTATTTCAAGAACCACTTTTCTAACAATAAAGGTGGGATTTTTTCCCTAGGAACCATCATGTGCACTCCCACTTGCTCCAGAGGAATGTAAAATGCTACCCTTAAGGCATGTGACCAGAGTGTGCTGCTGTTCGGTAAGTGCCCTTGTACACACAGTGCCAGAGTAACCCTGGATTGTTTAGGGCAGGTTACTGAGCAGTTCAGGGGAGGAAATGGCTCCATCTCAGCCAAGTCCAGGTCTGCTTTCAAGCCCCAGGATGGAGATTTGGCCTGACTTCATTCAGCCCAAGGTAACCCCAGCACCTTTACTCCTACAGGACACTATTTATCTCTGACCAACAAGGATCAGGCCAAAAGGACACTGACAGCATCCTCTGTACCTGGTTTGCTCTCTGCAGCCTTTCACCTACAAAGGGTTTCCTGCAGGAGAAGGAAGATATTTACTAACTGTGTGTTCTGGAAAGCAAAGGTCTCCTGCCACCAGGTCCAGTTCAGCTGCTAAAGACAAATGCCCTTGCCCAGAGGGGATCAATAAACCAAAAATCACAGAACATCCAACTTACCCTTCGTCTCTTCTCAAAATTGATCAGGCCACCCTGTTGGATGGAAAGAGAAGGGATCAGACAAGAGCCAGACTTGTACCTTGAGATAAATGCACAAAAATTCACACAGGTTCTAGTTAATAACACTGCATATTGCTTCCCTTTTCTTTTTGTAAACAGATTTTAAGAGCTGCAGGAGAGGATGCAGAAACAAGTAAACTCAGTTGGAAAGGCAGGGAGGGTATTTAGGGTTCCAAAAAATTGCCCCAAGTTACCTCAACATAGTCCTGAAGGGCTGTGTCAAGCATGATGAGGTCGGTCAGGAAGGTGCCAAGGTAAGGGACCGTGCCTTGCATCACTCCCTGCAAGTGAGCAGAGCAATGCTGGATTAATGGACTGAAAAATGAGAATAATTCGAATTCCAGAACACTCCTGTGTAAGAAAATGAAATTAAAGCAATCTGCTTAACCAAGCATCAGCCCTATAATTATGTTTTCTTTCATTACATCATTTTCATTAGATAATCTAGAATTTCAATCCAATTCCAGTGAGACCAGGATGCTCTCACAGGTATTACCCAGTGGTTTTGTGTTACAGTACTGCCATCATTGATTCCCAACAGTGGGTCCCCAGGAAACCCTGTCTTTGGGAGAAGCAGTGAGGACCAGGGACAGGGTCCCTCTGTCACCTGCTCCAAGAGGAGGAGCAGGGGAATGGTCCTGGCCAGCCTGTGTGAGCAGCTTCTGCTTCATCCCTGTGGATTTTTACTTAGAGATGTGTGATTATAACCTGTGATAGTGAAGTCAAATCAAACCACCATTATTTTTTTTCTCTCCAAGAAGTGACCATCTTCCCCAGCCATCCACTGCATTTTAATGCTAATTAGTCACACTTTAAACTTCTAGACTGCCAGCACTTGCAGAGTTCAGGCTGGCTCTACACTTGCAAAGGAAACACTTGTTTCTACCATCCAGAAGGATCTGTATTTTTTCCAGTCAACTACAGAGACAAAAATCATATTCAGCACTTTTGCCTCGCTATTCCAGATTTCTCTCCCCCTGTCCTTTTAAATCTTTGCCAGCTTTGCAACAAAAACCATTTTCACCAGCAGACTGGAACCCAGACACATTTTACAAAGCAATCTCTGTAGAAGCTTGTGCAATTTTCAAGCTGGTATGTCAGAAGCTTCATCAGCATGTTTGAAAGTAAATGAGACTTCTGCTCTGCCAGAGCTAATTCTCTTTATCACAAGAACTCCAGTATTTACAGCAGCACATATTTTACTACATGGAAATTGTGTTTCTCTCTAAAGTGTAACAAGAGTAGATAATGGAACTCTTTCTTGCAGGTCCAAAAAAAGGGAGCTGGAAGTGATGACCACAACATTTATATCCATCAATCCCTCCTGCCCACTCACTCTGGTGAAGACCTTTCTAGAACTGACCAATTAGGGTTAATCATGTCAACAGTTCAAAAAGGGGAGGAAAACCCCCAAACACACCTTGTTTTTTTGAAGTTGCAGTCGTTTCTGTGACTTTTTCTGATTTTCTTTCTCACTGCTGTCCAGATTCGCAAATTTGGATGTTGCTTCCTGTGAGGTGATAAAGAATTAAAGGCAATTAACAAAGGATCCAAGTGGTAAACTGAAAACTACATGCATGCAAAATAGTAAGTACATTTAGCCAGACAAACCAGCAAAAAATACTTGCTGTGCAGACACACATGTGTCTACATACATGCTGATTTCCTGGGACTCGGATGCTGATTGGGAACTTTGGACAATAATCACCCAAGATGACTGTGAGGGAATCTTTCTGCAGAATGGCTTTGGCCAAAGCCAAGTGCTGCTGAAAATCTCTTGGGAGTTTAAATCAAAGAAGCTCAGACATACTTCAGGTGTCCAGATGCTCTATCCCAACACTCCTGACATCAGGGTTTCTAGTTAATTCCCTAATCAGGCCTGCTACAAGTAAACATCTCCATCTTAGGTAATGCTTTGTTGTTTTTCTTGTGCTGCAGCAACCAAGATTCAACAACTGTGGCTTACTGACTAATCCAAAATCATGCTGGAAATTAAAGGAATGGGATTCCATCCTCACAACTCCAGCTTTCCTATGAATGGATGAGATATTTCACCACAGTTCTTTAAACCTGTATTTCCCTGGATGCACAGGGGATGCTGGAGTTACATGTTTCTTAGAGTGGTTGCATAGATGTGTCACAAATCATTATCAGTGTCTGCTGAGGAGGAGAGAACACTGCTCCCTTTCCATGCCACCCAGTCTGTTTCCAATGGCATTTTGTTTGCTCCACACTTGGATTTGCAGGATGGACAGGTAAGGTCCAACAGGGCTTCCCTTACAGGGGCTATTTATAGTGAAGGAAAACTAAGCCTTTGAGGATTCAGTGGATATTAATCTTCCAAATGGTCCAAGATGAAAAGTAGGGGAGAGGTTTTAGCTATTCTGAGGGATTTTTCTCCTCTCACTGCTTCCAAAATGTTTTTAAAATCTGCTTAGAGCAGCTATAGTGTGATTTACTGGGAGCCAGAGGTCTGGGCTCAGTCTGAGTTGTTTTGTCTTTTAATATTTAGTTAAATAGGCTGTTCTGAACACACATTTTTCCTCTATGTTTATTATGGTCTCACCTGCTTTAAAAATTACCTACAGATGTTGATAATGGATAATAAAACAGACTGACAGATGTGAATGTGTTCATCCACCATTCCTGAGCAAAACACAGCATTTCAGATCCCAAGGCAAGGGGCTGAGGGACAAATGCCAGACTGACTGGACAGAACTGCCAAAGAATGAACTGCTTAGTGAGTTCACAGGAACTTTTTTATGTAGATGGAAAAAACCTGCCACAAACATTCCTTAGTTTTTGCAGAACATAGCCCTTCCCTGCCATTCTTCCTCACCCCGTTCAGGCTCCTGAGCTTACTGGGGTTCACCCAGGAGAGTGCATAAGTCAAACTGCCCCACACAGAGCCTGCTTTGTTGTCCATCTGGCCACCCACAGAGTAGGAAGCCTGTTCCTTCAGAATTCCCAGCCCTGCTTCCTAGTTCTAAGAAAGGTACAGGATAATGGGATAAACATCTTGGACTGATTCCTCAGCTGAAGCTGTGGCATTGCTCCAGTGACCTCATGGGCTGAGGGGCTGTAAGACCTGCTGTCCACCCAGATCATGCTGCCAAAGCCTGCTGGTTGTGGCTATCCAGGCTAAAGCTACTGATTCTTCCAGGAACAAGGAAATAACTCTCAGCTCAGCAAGAAATTCAGGTTTTACAGCCTGCTCTTCCCTAAAGCACCAAAAAAGGTCCTTGAGGAAGAGATGAGCTTTGGCAGCTGGTTTCAAAAAGGGTTAAACCTCAGATTTCATTGAGATCACAAGTTTTGAACTCACACCATTTCTCACCTTCATCAGCAGCTCCCTACTAGTCAGGTAATTGTCATGGTCTGAGAAGATCTCTGACAGCTCTTCATACATCAGCAGGATGTCTCTGCACAGGAGGAGATAATATCATTTATGTCATTAGCAAGCACTCTAAAATCCAATCAAGTTTCTGTTTCTTTCTCATCAATCATTAACAGTTCCACTCATAAAAGATAACAGCACCAAAATGCACCCAGTGAGATGCTGCACATCTCCTGGGAGCCTTGGTGGGACATTCTGGTGCTTCCAGTAAAGCTGGGCCTCATCTCACAGCAAAGAAACACCATCAGCAGCCCCTGGGCAGGGCTTTGAACTGTCAGTGCAGTGTGAGAATGGGTCAGGGAATACAAAGGAACAGAAAAACCCAAGTTCTTGATTTTTGCCTTATTCCATGCATTCTGGAAAGCTGGAAGCATTTAAGTGTAGGAGTAGATTTTTGCCCAACACTACAAACACAAGATAGGCAATATTTTGATCAGAAACACAGAGCAGCAGAAGGAAAATCCCACCTCTGTGGAGAGGAAATACAGAAGGATACTGCCTAGCAGAGTGATAATTTAAAATCCCACCTCTGTGGAGAGGAAATACAGAAGGATACTGCCTAGCAGAGTGATAATTTAATTTATCAAAGGCAAAGAAATCTGGTTTCCCCAAATTGAATGAGCAGAACACTGTCTTTTCTAGACAGCAACTTCTGGCATCTGTGGGGCAGGCAGCAAATGTTATTAACACAATAAAGCGTTCCCCTGGAAGAAATATTATCTTCAATACTGGATTTTGTAATTTGGGAATATATTTTATGTAAATATCAGCACCAGGAGAAGACTTGGGAGGATTTGCAGCAAGCTGGATCTCCTCAAACTTCATGGGAGAGAAGACAACAAGCAGAGATTGTGGTGACCTGGGAGTGGTAAGCATGAGCTGGGTGAGAAGTCAGTGCCATCAAGAGAGGTTGTGGAAGACCCAGTATGCTAAAAAGGACAGAATCCAGTATCCAAGGGCAGACTGTCCCCTCAACAGGAAAGAGGAGCTCACAGGAGGGGTCTGAGCCTCCCAGGAATGGGAGGTTCTTCTGACACGACCCATGTCAGTGAAGGAACAGAACAGGAAGAGTGAGGAGAGGATGAAAAGGAGCACTGATCCCTGTGGCCCTTGGGAACTGAGGGAGAGGCTTACTTGGAAACACACATCCAGGTGGTCTTCAGCCGATAGATGGAGTTGGACTGCAGAGCTGAAATGATGGCCCTCAAGGAGGAGAAGTTCTTCAGGATCCTGCATTCCTGTGAAAGGAGTGGTTGGAAACACAGGAGCATTAGATGTCAGCACCACAGAGACCTTAGTGCTCCTCTCTCTGAGCCCTGTCATGCCTGCTACACATTCTCACTGCTGAGCAGCAGCTGTGCAAATACTGAGCATCAAAAATATCACTCCCCATTCCAGCCACCAAACACTTCACAAGCTTTGGCATTTAGAGCTTGTTTTTCTCACTTTCATGTATTTGTGGTGTCACAGCTTCCAGTTCTCCAAGTAAAAATAAAAGTGGAACTGAGTTCATGGAGCCATGGTGAAAGGCACAAAGGTTATACTTCTTAAAAAGCTCTTTATAGTTACCAATCCCTTTTACCCCTTAGGGAGAAAACCAGGGTTTGCCTCTTTATATGTGGTATTTAAAATGTAAACCCTCAATCATCTCAGTGTCAATTAAAAATAAAGACATGCAAAGGAATAACCTGTTATTCAAGTATGTGCACACTGTTAAAGAGAAAAATCTTCCCAGCTTTTCCAGAGTTGGGATCAAATCTGAACAGAGAGACTGGGTCATGGATGTTTTTATGCAGCTAAAAACAAAAGCTTGTGGAAAAAGGCAAAAGCTTGGGTGGAAAAGGATAATGAAAAACTCAAAAAAGTAGCACAGATTCCTCATAAAGCAGAGGGAAACAAGAGGGGAAGTCTGGTCTGTGACTCCTGGAAATCTGTTGGTGGCTCAAGAACGAGAGCTTGGATACCACAAACTTCAGCACAGGTGCCTGTACATGCAAATCCAGCAGACAAAACACCTGCCAATTTGACTGCTGCATGGAGATAAGAATGTATTCAAACTCCAATTCTGCTTATCAACATTTTTATGAATCTGATTCTTACCCTAATAATGCTTACTATGTAAAGGATCCTTACAGTGAAAACAGACATGATTTATTCTTTGTAGGACTGAACAAATGTAAAGCAACCTCAGCATAAGCAGAAGTCAGACCTTAATATATCAGCATCTCTGTTCATGAGCTGCATTAGAAGTGACTGATCAGCTAAGGAGAGCACAAGCTCTCCCAGTTACTGACCCACAGAAAACTGTGCTAGTTAGAAAACTCCATTTATCCAAGTGTGGCTTAAACAGAGAGCCTGGGCTGACAGCACCTGAAGCAGGTGCACACTTGGGTCAGATAAACACCAAGATCATGGGGCAGGACTCACTAGGACTGAAAGCTGGTTTTGCATGGCTTGGGGCCTAAAAAAAGCCACATAACAGCTCTTTTCCAGAGACTGACATGTTAAAGAATGAGACCTTTCTTTTTGTTCAACCTGAAATTTAGGTTGTGGAGAACATGAATTTAGAGGCAAAATTATCAGCTTTTCTTCTTTCTTCCCACTACAACAGGAGTTTGAACTGGAAGAACCAATTTGGAACCATCTTGACTTAACTGCATGCTGTGTAATTTAGAGCACAGTAGGAATTCCATTTAATATTGGATTTAGTGTTCTCAGTGGTTCAACTGACTGCAGACTAAACTTGAGCAAGCTTTCATTTGCACATAAGAAGAATTTTTAAGACTGGTTTTAATAACTTTGTTTCATGCTGTGTCCTTCACAGAGGGAAAACCAGAAAGAATCCTGTGCAGAAACAGCTTTGATTTTAAAAATTTTAAGCATAACAGGACATTAATTATTTCATTTTTATTTTTAAAGAAAATATTGTTTGAGTAAAATTGGCTGCTCCTGCTCAGGAACCTTAGATCTAGGTGGAGCAGAGGGTTGGCAGTAGAGAAAGTATCCAGTTTATCTTTTGAACCAAGAAAATTGGTCCAAAAGTCATGAAGAGATAACAAATGTGGAACTCCGTGCTGCTAAGTTTAGTTATCAGTGAATAACTGTACTTTAATGAGTGGATTATTTTCTAATTCAGGCACCTAGCTATTCAAAACACTCATTTGCATGCACAAAGCAAGCAGCTTTCTTCAGAAGTGGGCAGCTAAGCATATGTGCACCCAGCTGCTGCACATGTGCCATTATTCTGCAGAGTGTGCACATACATTTTTGATGTGTTTCATGCTACGACCGGAGCACTTAATGAATTAAGGGAGAAGCACAGAATCAGCAGGGTGTAGAACAAAGTTCTCCATCCACAGAATGAGTAGGATGAGGGCAGTGCCTTTCCTAACTTCCCCAAGCCTCCCTTCTGCCTTGGGATGATGATGAAGTTCTGCCCAGCCTGCCCCAGGAGCAAGGCTCTTTTACCTGGTACCCTCTGCCACTTAGATCTGCATGTAGAAATTGGAAATCCAACTTCCTAATCCCTTCACACAGGCAATAAAGCATCCATCAGATGATGATAAAAACAAGCAGGTGTAAGTGCCACAGGAGAGGTCCAAGACCTTCCCCATACCAGCTTCCTGAACCATGCAGTTGCCAGAGCTCAGGTGCCAGGACTGAATGCTGCCTCTGGAAGCACAGAAGTTGCCAAGGTTGGAAAGCCTCTGGCTTCAGCTTTTTCTGACTGTTCTGTATAGCTCAAGAAGAATCCACATGATTCTTAGGAGTCAACACACATGCACATGGAAGTGCTTGAAATGGTCTCTTCGAGAGAGGTCTCATTTATTGCCAGCTGCCCAGCGCTCCGAGGGGAATTAGGAAGGTTACAGGAAAATATTTAATCCTAGGAGATTAGCAAACTAGAGGTATGTAAGTAAAGCAGGCATGGAAAAACCCCCTTCTTAAAAAGATTAGGAAAAACATGATAAAAACATGGAATCTGCTACAAGATCCTCCTTGAGGCACATGGAGGACACCTCATTAGGAAAAACATGATAAAAACATGGAATCTGCTACAAGATCCTCCTGGAAGCTCTGCTGAGGCACGTGAGGACAGGGAGGTGACTCCACATGCTGGTGAAGTCCTGCCTGCCCAGGCCAGAGGCCTCCCACGACGGAGTGATTCCAGCAGTGGACAAGGGAAGAGCTACTGGTATCAGCTACCTGGACTTCTGTAAAGCTTTGGCATGGCCAAGTATCAACCCAATTTCCATGGTGGGGAAGAAGTGAAGAGAGGAAGGGCAATATTCATTTGGCATCACCAAAAAACCCAGTTAAAAATAGGAAGAATTAGAGCTAAGATGGTCTGGGACCAATGTGTACCACCCCTTTCTCCTCTCCCAATCCCTTCACTCCAAGGCACCCACCCAAAAAACATTAAACAGAATAAATGCTTTACATGTGCAATATGAATCCACTTCTCAATGATCTTGGCCCTCTGCTGGATTTTGAGCTCCCTGGTGCCCAGGATAGTGCTGATGACACATTTGGTGACTGCATTGAACTGAGTGATGGTGGCTCTGACAGTTGGAGCCAGGTTCTTGTTTTCCTTCTTATCCCTTTGAGACCAGATGGATCCCAAACAGTGGTAGGGCACAACTCTTCTGAAGAGCATCTAGAGTGAAACAGAGGTGTGGTAAGTCAGCAGCTTTCTCCTAAATCTCTTTTATTCACAAGAAGAAATACAGGTTTAGAAGACAAATTTGACCTAAATCTAATATGGTACTTAAAGGTAAGTATTGGTTCTCTCTTAGTTTAAAATATCCTTTGGCATACTCTTTATATGCTAGATGCCCCAAAACAACTGCCAGCTAAACAATAATGGGAAAATAAGGGACACCTTTATATCAGCTGCATAACCAAGATAAATTTTTTTTATACAATGATATTTAGAAGGTAATTGATACAGACAAAGCAAAATCTGAGCATTACAGTCCAGAGTTCCCAGACATCTTTAAGACAGGTAGTGTTATAGTTAAAATGTGCTATTTCTCAGTGCCAATAACTGTTGCAAAAGAGGCTACACATAAAAAAACAAACAAAAGAAATAAACAAACAAACAAAAACAACAACAAAAAAAACCCCACCAACTAAAACACCCTTCAAAATGACAGAAGGAAAAAGCTCAATGACTGAAATATTTGGGATAAACACAGAGCTCTGTTCTGTGTCCAAGCAGCAGTCCTGCTCTGGAACCCTACACTTAAAGCAATGTAACTTTAAAAATATGTCTTTTTTTATAAAGTTATATTATATGTATTATATGCAATACTCTACATACCACATCCATGTACGTCAACTGCTCTGCCACAACATGGTCTTGAAAAGAGGAGAATTCTTCTGGATTGCTGATCTCCAGGTCCTCTCCATCAACCAGGTCACTGGAGGAAGTGCTACAAAACCCATCTGGCAAGGATGGAAAACAACACTCAGTGAATTTATACAGCAAACAATGAATCAAAGCAGGTGTTTATTTTGCAACATCACTGTATTACAGCATAATGCCCCAAGGGCCCAGCCTGATGTAATGGCCCCACTGTGCCACTGGAGTGAGAAAAGTGACCAGAAGATTAAATTGGCAAAGAAAAGGTGGAATAAAGAGAGAGAACAAATCTTAGCAGAGAAGTGGCTTGACCATTTGCTAACTATTCTTCTGAAAGAAAAAGCATCACCACCACCCCAACAAGAATTCCTTACTGACATTGCACAGTTGTGTTAATCTATTTTTCAGTATTTATAATCTGGAAAAAAAAATTCAAACTACAAAGGCATGAGGCTGCAGTTATACCCCCAAAATACTGCATTAGGAATGCTCTTCAATCCAGAAATAAAAGAAGATACCAGATTTCCTGGCACCCTTTGTGGCTACATGGGCTGTGCTGAAGAGGGTTTATTCCAGCAGCTGTCACCTTTTCTCTCAGGGAATTTTTCCCAGGAAATGGAATACAGTGAGCACCTACAATATCCTGCTGAATGGTTCTTCTAAATCTGCACTGGCCAGCAGAGAGGAGGTGAGAGAGCAGAACTGTTCTCACTGGGGGACCTGAGCCAGTGCAGAAAAAGGAAAGGGTTCCACAGCTGCTGCCATGTCACCTTTTAGCTCCCAGAAGTTAGGAACAAAGAATTCAAACACCAAGAAATATGCCCTTGTTTCCCATGGTAGAGGAGGAAGAAACAGAAACTCCCTGAAAATAAATCCTAATTCTTTTTACTGTAAGGCAACAGTAACTCCATGAGGAAGGAGAAAAAAATAGGGACTTGTTGAAGACTAACAACCAAAGTACGGAGTTTACTACTGGTGAGATTTCATTTACAAAAACAAAGAGTGTTATGCAAGACTTCATACCCAGTTAAAGCAGAGCATTAAAGCAACAGCAGATAATGTGATAGAGAATCATTGTTTTTCAAAATACTTCATTGTTCCTTCCTCCAGTAATTAACAGAACATAATCACCAATGTAAATTGCTAAGTTTTGATGTAACAAGTTGTGTCTACAAGCTGATTTCCATCTGTACATTTGAATTGCACAATTTATTGGCAGAACTTAGCGGGGTAAACGGAGACCTCTGTTCTAGCACTACTTTTCTGTAGCTGTTTTGTAACAATTTGCATAATTAAATGGACTTGGACTGGACTGCTACAAGAATCTCACTCCTTTTAGCTTTGTAAAACCTCCTTTTCCTTTTGGCTCTTGAAATTCAAGCAAAAATCCTCACCACTGAGCTGCAGCCCTACCCAAAACCTCACAGCATGCTTAAAACGAGGTCCTGAAGCACAGTGTAAATTTTCCTTTTCTTTTTTCACCCCTCTTTTTCTCCTTCACAGATGTGTAAGCAGTCTTCTCCCTACTCTCCAACAAGCTGGAATCCCCTTGAACGTAAGTATCTCATCATCTTAGGACCCCTCTGATCCACTCAGCCCTCTCAAAGTCTGACTGCCTCCTGACTGCACTGAGAGCAAGCACGTGCCCCTCCTTTCCCTGCAACCTCTGCCTCTCCTTGTTTTGCTTGCTCAACCTGCAAGAATTGAGGCCAGAAGCAGCTTTTATCTTCCTGTCTGGTACTGCAATCTAATCTACTGGCATGGCTGATGGCAGCACAGAACAGAGGTTTGATTACCCAAATCAAGCTGTAGGATTAGAGCCCAAATTTCAAAATTCAGAACCCAGCAGGAATGCTTTGGGACAGTAATTATCAACAAAGATTGCAGAAAATGTATCAGGAATTTTGAAAGAAAACGTAACAAGATGGAACTCTGATGAAAGTAAGGCAATCCTAAAACTCTTTTTTGCAAATCCCACAGCTTAATTTCATTGCCCTCTTATTTTACTCTAATAACCAGCCTCTATTCTGCCACAACTTACAAAATGTTATCATTCCTATTGGCCCACCTATGACTCAAAAAAGAATGTTTTCAGCTGTCACTTGAGGAAACAAATACAGAAGCAGGGCTGCTGGGAGCTTCTGTTCACTCTGAAGAACAGATGAACCCAAATACAGTTCTCATGAGTTTTCTTTGTTTGAGTTGGGGGAACCCAACCCAGGAAACGTCAGCATGAGCAACATCTGAGCCATCCTGTTTCCTTACCTGTGCTCAGTAAAGGCCTGGGCTCTGGGCATTCCTCCTTTTCTGTTCATGACTGAGTTATTTTGGCATGTCACAATATTATGCATTGACATGGTATTTCTGGAGCATCCGGCAGACGTGACTTTTATGGAATGAAAGTGGGGTTTTTTCTGGCATTTCCTTTATCATTTATGGCATGAATTATTCCCTCTCACCCCTCTGTCAAAGCTGGAAGTTGATTCCAGTTCTCACTCACTCCCTATGTGAGCTCTCCCCAGGAAGTTTTCTGACCAGGATACGGGGATGTGCCAGGTTTGTGTGACTACAGCTCACTATTGTTCCAGCAGACTGTGACCCCCAATAACGTAAGATTTTCCTCTGTCCTTGGATACCAGCAGCCAGCCACTCCAATAGGAAAAAACACCCACAGGCACTTCCTTAGGCAAGATGGTAACTAGGAAGAAAAGCTGCAGGACAAAGCTTGTGACTCAAGCTGTATTTTGTCACAGCTCTGTACTCTGTTTTATGTTTGTTTGGGTTTTTTTTTGTGGGGGGGGGAGGTTAAGTGAGAAGCCCAGCTAGAAAGCAGTTGTGTGTTTTAACTCAGTGACATGGGAAGTGTGCTGACAATTAACCAGTTGGCTGCTGCAGCAATCTCAAAGCTTTGGCTAAATATTAGAGAAGTGTTGGATTTCCCAAGCCACCCCAGGATGAACAGACATAGGCACCTCACACTGTAACACTATTTCATCCCTCACAGATCCTGCAGCCTCACACAGAGGTTGGGTTTCCTTCTAGAAAACAAGACAAAGGTCACTGATGAGCCTCACAATATTATTGATAAGCATGAGAGGTGGTGAAATGTACTGCACATAAATCCCTGAGGCACCTTACAGTCTGGGAGAGAAGGGAATGGTAACTCACCAACAGCTTCTACTTCTTGGTTCTGAAACTGCTTCAAGAGGTTCTGCACCCTACTCTCCATGTCAGAATTGGGCATATTGTTCTTCAGATAATCCAGCAACTTCAGCAAACACATGTAGTCAGGGGGCTCCCTGAAATCCTCCGAGCACTGATCGAGCCAGGCCCGTAAGACTGATGCTATTTCACTGCAAGTAAAAAGAGAGAACACACTGTTTGCATCCAGATGGAACTGAGTGTACCTGTACCCACCAGAACAACAAGCACATGAGACATTCACAGCCCACCTGAAGTATCTGTGCTGAGCTGAGTAAACAGCCATGTTTAACAACCACCACACATTACACACACCATCAACAGCACAACAGAATTTCTTCATTCCATCTTGGGCCACTGGGACAAGCTCAATGTTTGCTCCATAACCACTCCCTGGGATGTTGTGGGAAAATAGCAGAGAGGAAACAAGGTATTCATGGCTCCTTCCCAGTGGAAATGCTAAATCAAATGCTTCCTCTGGGGCCTTTCACCAGCCGCAGAGTCTGGGGACCATAACGGAGCTGCATATCCCGACACACCGTGTTCCTCCTTATCTACAGCCTTGGTACAAAGCCTGCCTGCTCATGAAACTGTGGCTCTCGTGCAGGAAAAAGGAGAAAATCCCAAACCTAACCCCCACAGGCACACACAGTGAGTGGGATTGCCTCATCTGGAAGGATAAAACCCTCGCTGCAGCACCAGCCTGCCTGTGCCAGAGCCAGCCTGGCAGTGCCAAGAGAGCTGAGCCTAGGAGACACAGCGGTCCTGCTATCTCAGTGACTGAAAATGTATCAGCAGGGTCTTGATCTCATCTTCAGCACAAACCAAAGAGGGGCTGTCAAATTACAGCAGGCAAAAAGGGTCCCACTTATGCTGGCAGAGCAGGAAAAGGATGCTTAAGGAGTTGTAGGACCACTGGATCTTGTTCAGGGAACTTGTCCCAGACTTTGTTAGGACATGCAGCTAAAAGAACACTAAACCATGGACAATCCTTCTAGAGACTGAGGGGGATGAGGGGAAAGCAGAGCTGATGACTCAGAGTGGTTTCCACCCTGCCTGAAGCAGGGAAGCAGGGGGAAGTGATCTGTTTGTTTGCTTTTCCTGATTTATGTAGGTGTTCATCCACACCCATCTAACAGATTGGTACTTAGATACTGCACAATATATGTATGTGGGAATGCCCTTAGATCCTACATTTGCAGGGATTTATCATCATTTCAACATAATTTTGTAAGAAAATAAGACAATTTAAGCTATGGTTTTCCAGAAATAATTTGCAATGTTGTTGACAATTTTCAACTCAGTGTAGCAAAAATAGAAAATTAGTAAAAAAATAACCACTTTTCTTAAAACTTTAAGCTCCTTATTTCAGAATAAAAGGCACAATAAACACCTGAACTTCCTGAGAAAAAGGCCCTGAACTTTCCATGTCTCCAAAATCATTCCTATATCTCAAGTCTCCTCCAGCACAGGAAACTCTCCATTGGAGCTGCATACAAATACTGGCACATTCCTGCTGCAAGCTGGGAAACCATAGCAGTCTCTGGTTAATTCAGCTGCTCAGCACCATCCAAAATAAACCAACAGTTAAGAAAGAGAAAAGAGAGTTTCTCCCACTCTCTGTGTCTCATCTGAATTGTGTAGGTTTTCCTCAAAACTCAATTAACTTTTAATACCAGACAGATTTCATACAATTTGCATTTATTTAAGTATGTTTTTCTTTCCCTTCTTGTTCTGATAACGTGGCAACTTTGAATTTTCAGTTAAAGTATTTGGAAACCTGTTGGCAACATTCTTTGGTTAGGCTTGCTGACAGGAGAAATGCTGGAATTACAATTTCAGATCTACGAAAAATATTTACAATCTAAAATGAAAATGCAAACATGTTCTGGATTTCAGGTTTCATTGCAAGCTGTGGCACAGCCAACAGTGCCAGACCAGCTCCACATCCCAAGGCCACGAAACACCACAACAGGTAGATGCTCCCAGTGATGCTCCCAGACTCTCCCACCACCCTCCCAGTTTCAGCTGTCCCCTCTGGCCCCACACACACCCAGAATGCTGTCACAGAGCACCAACAGTCACAAACACCACTGTCCTATGCCCACAGCATTTTCCTCTCATTCCCCCCACAGGCAGGGAACACTGTGCCTCACTCCACGTCCAAACAGTGCATTTCCTCCTGCTCTGTGCTGCTTTTCCCCACCCACATCACAAACCATCACCCCCCTGGTCCCACACCCAGCTAGGTATTCTATTCCTACAACCACTGGCCAATTCAGCCATGATTTGGAAGGAGGAGCCTCTCCCCAGGGCAAGTTTTTGTACTAATATTGTTCACACTCTCTACACTAAGTTCAATTTCCAGAGGCTTGGTTGGTGGCCACTTTCTTAAGCTGAACAATAAACAGAGTTTAAGACAGATACAGTCTCCCAGAGCAGGGTGAAGAGTTCACAGCTGTTACAGACACTGAATTTGCCAGCAAAATCATTTCAGTCAAGAGGGGAAATAGGAAAGAGAGAAGAGGTACACTGTGCCCTAGTGCTCTCCTGCTGCCCAGCTGTTCTACTGGAGTGCCAGGGTATAATGCAGCTTTCCAGAAATGGGCTGGACACTTGCCCATATCTTGCAGTAGCTTTCTATTTGCTGCCCTTGCAAAGAAACTCCGTACTCGACAGACTCAGATAGGAACAGGGGCCTTCCAAGAGCTCAGACAGGAAAGGAACACTACAGACTACATTTGTCATGGGTTGATTATGAGTTATAAATTCTTCCTTTCCTGCCTATACAAAAAACCCTCAATGCTTAACTCCTGTGCTGCTGGTCACACACTCCAGCTAAGCAATACTTTCAAGTTTCACACCTATCAGAAAGCCTTCTAATTTCCACACCAGCTTTGCTTGGAGCCCATCTCCAAAGGTTTCAGTCTCCAAAACCTACACAAGTAGGTGCAGAAGTGTATCTGAGCCTGTTGTTCACAAACTGGGACCAAGAACTCACCCATCCCCCTCTGCCCATGAGCTGCACAGAAGGTGCTGTGGCAGCTCCAGGTCCAACAGCTCTGTCAGCTCAGCAGGGCACAGTGGAGGTGGGAAATGAGACCCTCCCACCACATGGGAATTCTGCATGGCCTTGTCTCTACTGGAAGACAACTCTAACAGTCCTGACAGGATCTGACAGGAATTAAAGACAGCATTTCACAGAATCACAGAATTAACTAGGTTGGNTCAAGATTTTGTCTAGTGACTTCTAATCTACCTTAAAAGAAAACCTTTATAAGCTGAATTTGGCTGAAAAAATTAATAGGGCTTCTGCCTCAAATTTAATCAAAAGCAAAAGGGTAATGTGAAGTCCTGGAGGAAAGAAAATTAAAAAATGCAACAACCAGACTTCTAAAACTGTTTCTAAAACTAAAGTTTCTCTTAAGCACAGTATCTGCTTTTTTATTTGCTTCCCTGACTCAGGGAAGAGCAGCTCACCTGCTTTTGAACACCATAAATGCTTCCTGCCCCAAATTCAGTCAGCACTGCACTGCTTGGACAGGATGCTCTGCAGACAGCATGAAATGACCAGCAGGTTTCCCCACACATTTAGGGTACAGGATATGCACATTTCCCAGCACATTTTCCCAAGAGTCCCAGGACTTTTTGTGTAAGCTGGGTTTGTGTAAGTCTAACACATTCATCAGACAATTCTGCAGCAGTGTATCCACAGCAAATCCAGCAGAAACTGAATGCACTGGGCTTGAGGGTGATCCAGCTTCCACAAATACATTGTGGAGGAGGTTTTTCAGTGAGTATGTCCCCACAAAATAAAATATCCTGCAAATGATGTGGATGCTGTCCCCTCCTCCTCTCTCCCAAGGAGCTGCTCACCTGTAAAAAGCTGGAAGGGCCTTTTTTGATCTGGTCACATCAGTGTTCTCCCTTGGACCGAACAACAAGAGCTCAGCACTTCTAATTGTTCCCTTACCCACAACCCTGCTCCATCCCCAAGAATAAGAGACAGGGCTCAAGCTCTTCAGATTGAACTAAAACTGACAACAAATGCCAAAACTGTGCTGCCTTTGTTTCTAAAGAGATTGCCTATTTCATTATTACTTCACTAGCACACAAAAGAAAACACAAATTATGCACTGACACCCAATTTAGTCTCTCTGATTATTAACAAGTATCATTAAAAGCAAAGTTGCAAAAATGCAGGCTCTGGGCTACTTATTCTCAACTAATCTAAAGATGAAAACTAAGCTGGTTAAAGTCAATTACTATCCATCCTTTTTCTTCCTTATAACATCTGCTTTTCTTCACAAGTCCATATTCCTCAGCTACATGTGTATCATTCTAACTTTTACAGCTTAAATTTAATCTATATTTCTCCCAAGCCATAAAATTCTAGACTATCCATGATACACAAAAAGCCAAGAGAAACATCCATGAATTCTTAAGCATACACTCCTATGATTTGTGAGAAGGGAAGGAAGTGGTAACCTCCTAGGATTTCCTGTGGATCCTCTCATGTATTAAAAAAGGCTGGGGATGATGCTGACAAGATCAGGCAGCCTGTTCCTCTGAAGGAAATACTGTAACTTGCTCAGAGAGGTACAAGCCAGCAAGATCAAAAATGGGCTCAGAAAAGAGAGTTCTGTTCTATGCAGAAGTTCTCTTGGGCTTTCCTGCCTCTCCAGATATTTTCATCTCTTTAAATCAGTGTGAGACAAGGAAGGCAGGGCCAGCTTCCTTAGAGCCTCAATGTTTTTATATTCTTGTATGTATCCACTGTCAATTTTTATAATTTCTCACATTCTGAACCAGAATTGGGATGGACTGAGAGATAAAGCACAGAACAGTCAATGTAACTGTAACCAAGTCTGCTCTCCAGGATGGCTGCTCTTTTCTCAGCTGACTGTTTACCTGTCAGGTTATTATTATTAGCTTTACTAATTGAGCTAGACAGCATTCCTACAAAGCAGCCAGGATTATTACTTCCAGATAGAAAAGAAAAGTACAGATAATTTATCAATGCCTTGTTCCTTATCTACCTGGTGGGATATAGTACAAAATTAAACCCTAGGAGTTCTTTTGCCCCTTCTCTGTTCTAATGACTTCATACCAGAGCAACCATTTCTGTGAATCACAGATTTTGAAAGTGCAACAAATATGACACTCCCAAAATAAGAGCACCCCTGACCCAGCCGTGTCTCAGTTAGAATTTAGGGTGAGAAACTAATGCTGTGTGTCCCAAGCATTTATGCAGACACAGCTGCCATGATTTAACAGTCTGACCACAAAAGCTGTTCTTACAACATTTAGCAGTTCTTGGGCTGTCTGCAGAAATGTATGGCTGCACATTCATGTGACATAATAGAAGAGAAGAGCAAATTCTTTATTGTGTTTGTACAATCCCTGCTCTGAATCAGCAGCCCCCAAACAGGAGAGATAGGTCTAAAAATACTGGTATCCAACAAAATTTTGGAATCTATTCTAGGTATGACATTGCAGCCTATGCATTCTGTTGGGTCTTGGGAGGAAACTTGAATTAATTTTGCTGTGCTGGTCTAGCTGGGTTCTTCAGCAGCCAGACATGGCACACTTTCCTTACCCATGCTTTGATGAGTGTTGGGATGTGAGCAGCAATCCATTTCTAGACTGGATCTTTATGCTGAAATTCTGGGGTTTGAAGTATTCTTGACTACAGGTTATTAAATCCATGCCACTAAAAGCAAGGGAAGAAGTTCCTGACAGCTTTCCCCTGTGGTGTAAATGATGGGTCCATTTCCACTGCACAGCAGTGGCTCTTACCTGTCCAGAAGAAGCTCCAGCACTGCCCTGGGAGAAGCAAAGGCCCTGTATGTTGCAAGGAAGATGCTGATGTAGGAAAAATCCGCATCTCCAAAAGCTGTAAGAAGGTTCTCCACCAGTTTCTCCAAAGTTCCAGCTTTTATAGCCCTGATCTTGGATGTTTCATACTGTCTGACAGTGTGCTCTGGGGGTAACTGGTCTCCTTCACCCTACAAAAGGAAACAAAAAGCACAAAAATCAGGTAGGAGACAGATCCCTGACACAGATTAAATCCTATCTTTGCACAGGAATTGGCCATCACCAGTTACAAAATGATTTTGTCAATTTTTGGTGCTCTCCAAGCACCAAATGGTGTATCAAACAATGGAGTTTTTAAGTAACTTTATTTTAAAACATTTCTCTGACATGCTCAAAAAAACATCTTACAGTGTGACCACTATCAAGTTAAGCCATGATTCCACCATATACTATTATCTAAAAGACAATCCATTATTCCATAAAGAGTAATATTACTGAAGGGAATAAAAGTGTTAATTCAGAGTTTCACTTAACTTCTGAATAAACACGAAAATTGACCATAACTTAAGCACTGGCACTTGTGATTTCCTTGCTGAAAATACCATTTTTGGGGTGTCACACAGGACCCAAGGTCAGAACACATTTGGTGCAAAAACATTTCAAGATACTTTTTGCAAGGAGGGTGTCAAACTCATCTCGCAAACAAGGCATCCTAACATTCCAATTTTCTCTTAGAGTTTCCACTTGGCATAATATTTGTCCATAAATCTAGGATTTGGGATCGTGTGTGGGTATGTTTTTTAAACAGCATTTGTTTTAAATGCTTACAGCCTGCTTTGAGTCTGAAAGAACATTTCCTTAAATTATGTCATTATTTAGAGGGCAGTTCAGAAAAGTATTTTTGTGACTCTATTTTGTAAAGTATGTGGGATAAAAAATGGGACTATAAATAAAAAAGGTCCAATATTTACTCAAACACCTTGATATTGAGGGCACAAAGACAGCATGTTAATGACAGTCACTACCAACCCTGGCTCAGGATACTGACAAAACACAAAGGAAAAAAATAATCTATTAATAAGATAATTTAAAGAGATACCCAACCCACTTCCTATTTACATCACTACCCTCCACTGCTTTGGAATTGTTTCTAATAGACATCCTTTTCAGTTTTAAACAATATAGATGTCTTTAACATCATTCTAAAGTTCTGTCACAAATATTATTTACAAAGCTCTGCTATCTCATTTCCCAGCTTCGTCAGATCCAACAAACCCTTGCTGCAACATTAAAATACAACATTACTATCTGTATTTAAAAAAAACAACAAAAAACAAACCAAAGCCAAAAGAGACTACACAGGGGAATATTTTGCTACATTTTGTTCCATGGATCCTTAAAAGGTGTATAACTTGTAATGTGTCCGACTCAAAGGTGCATATGGAAATATATGAACTTTTAAAAGGAACTAAAAGTGTATCTGGAATTATGTCTGACACTGTCATCACAGAAAAATTATTAACAGGGTATGTTGTCACCACTATGTAACTCTCTTACATTCAAATTTTCCTTAAGCAAAACTTGGTTGCATTAAAAAAACCTGCAATTTTCTTGCTAACTCTTCATCTTACAATTGTGATACGCTTTTGAAAACAACCAGTTACACAATACAACCACTTTCAGACAGAGAAGAAAGTCTGCACCACTGTATTTAACTCTTAATTTTGGATCCAGCAGATTGCCCCACTCACAGTGTAATGGTTTATGGGCATATTTACTCAGGACACATAAAACCCTCTCATTCTCCCATGTCAGTATATTCAAAACAAGGGAAGAATCTGCTTCCAAGACTGATACACGCACAACATTTTCCATTAATTGCAACACTACAACTGCCCCAAGACATCATGTTGGGAGAATGCTAAAAAGAAACAAAACCCCCAAAAAAATCCCACTAAAGCTAAACAAAACCAACCCAGTTTCTGAAAAATCTAAAACTTTGTCAGCAAAATATCAGACTGCTAGAAATCATTGTGAGAGTTCTGGGATTGCTTGTATTTGTATTATTTTAGCAATTCTGCCTGTAAGTTTAAAAGGAAAAGGGACTTGGCAGACAAGCTCAATAACAGGCTTTGAGAACAAGACCTTGTGGGCTGAGTTTCATGCTAACAGGAAACTGCTCAGTCTGGATTTAATCAAGAGGGCATCTCTTCACTGACACAACCAGGCTACCCAAAGGCAAAGGACTTTTCATGTTTGCTTTAGAGCTCTCTGCTCAGAGGAACACTCTACTCACTGCCATGAAAAAACACTCCTAAAGCTCTCTGCAATTTCTGTCATGGTGACTACAGTTAGTGGTACCAACAAATGACACCAGTTTTGCACTGTTTTGTGCACCCAAAGAACAGAAAAGGCTCTCCAGCTCCTCTCTGTCTCCTTCAGCACTGTGTCCAGTGGTCTAACAGGGACCTCGACACTTCAGGGCTTCGGTAACGTTTTCTCTAAAACAAACAGATATGGCATTTTATAATCTATGTTTTTTAAAATCTCATTTTGATTTTTCAGGCAACAGATGGTAACCTTGATAATCTGCAAGTGTAAATGATGAGCAAGTAGCTTCCTCCAAGACAGACAGCATCTTTCAAAAGCAAATGTAGAAAGATTAAATGGAGGTATATACTTTCAAATCCTTATTTTCTGAGGTTGTGTGTGTACTGATGGAGTGTAATTCCAACAACTTTACTAACCCTTGGCAATGCTGTACCTTCAGGGGGGCCCACTGTCTTTAAGGTGATCATCTTACAGCTCTACAACACTAAACATTACCTACATACACAATTCTTGCTGAAACAGGAGAGCTCTGTGCACACCAAAGCACATCCAGGCTGAAAAGCTTCCTCCAAACACTACCTGTTAAGCTCCAGTGGGAATACAAACTAACTATAAACACCACCAGCACCTAAATAAATGCTACAGCCTAGCAAGAGGGATTAGAGACTCAAAAAAAAAAAGGAAAGTTAAAACTCTGATCAGTACAGAACCAGGCTGCTACCCTAACAGACATACAGAACTGCAGTCATTGTCTTAGGAATATCACTGGAAAGAACTGCTCTCACCCAAAAACCCCCACTGCTCTGCACAGGTTTTTTCCAATGCAAATACTATCTGTTGAGATTCTGGAAGTGAGAATCGTGGAATTAAGTCAATCTAATTGTTTTTCATTACACAGACTGGAAAAAATACTAAAACAACTGGGATGAACAATAAGAAAATGAGGTAGAAATATTCTTCAGGCTCAGTCATTTGAAACATTAGCACCCCACTACAGATTGGTTTTATCAAAATTCTGCAGTTATTTTCAGGAGCATGTAACTAGCACTTTAAATGCATTTTTACCAATTTTGACAGATTTTAAATGTTCTTCACTTTCCTTGAAACTTACAGCTTTTCCAGATGGAGAGTTTTCCACTCTGTTTTTATTAACTTACTGGACAGACACCCTATGCTGGAATAAAAGTGCCTGAAGTGCAGTAATTTGTAAATTAACTCAAAATAAAGCACAAGATTATGACTGTTTGTCTAAATATGAGTATGCTTTAACATTCTGAAAGTAGAAATTAGATG
The DNA here is from genome assembly GCA_013400635.1 of Hypocryptadius cinnamomeus. Classification (NCBI taxonomy): domain Eukaryota; kingdom Metazoa; phylum Chordata; class Aves; order Passeriformes; family Zosteropidae; genus Hypocryptadius; species Hypocryptadius cinnamomeus. The sequence goes on from VYZP01055435.1 coordinate 139,938, forward strand.
CTCTTTGTGATTTTAACCTTATTTTTTTTTCACACTGCTTCCTTACACACAGGTTCTCCAACACGTCTTTAATATTTACACTCATCCTTGGGGGAAATAAAAAATAGGGGGAAAAAAAATCAAATCATGGAATTTGAAAAGCTGAATTATGGTACTCAAAAAGCTCCAGAAATATAAGCATGCATGTCAGTCTAAGAGAAGAAAAACCTCAAATATCCTTCAGTTAACATGCAGACACACATCACTAAAGAAAACAGCAGGACAGATGAAACAGAAGTTGTTTAGCTGCCTCAGTCAAGTATTTTGGTAAAGAACAACTGCAAAGACATTAACAACTTTTGTGACAAAGCGTTTCCTTCCAACAAAGACCTCGGTGGAGTTTTTAACTGAGCGGGGGAAGCGCTGCAGGACAGACAGACAGACAGACCCACAGCAGCTGACATTCCTCTGCTCCGACTCCCAGCTCCACCGCATGACCGCCAGCAAAAAAACCCTCGGAGAGGTGGCGATTTTGCCCAAACAATGCCACATAGCAGTGCCTGGGTTAATCTTATCAAAGAGAGTCACAAGTATTTCAAGTGTTTTTGGGCCAGGCCGTTCCCATCCCCGCCGCCTCCCGCCCTCAGCGCTGAGGGCCCGGCAGAGTCAGAGCCCTGCGGATCCCAACACCGCTCCGTGCCCGGCTGCCGGCACAGACAACAGTCTGCAGGGGCAAAACTGGGATATTTGAGGAGAATTTCCAGCCTAAGAAAGCGCTGTGCCCGGCTGCCGGCACAGACAACAGTCTGCAGGGGCAAAACTGGAATATTTGAGGAGAATTTCCAGGCTAAGAAAGCGCTGTGCCCAGCTGCCAGCACAGACAACAGTCTGCAGGGGCAAAACTGGGATTTTGGAGCAGAATTTCCAGGCTAGGAAAGCTCTGTGCCCAGCTGACAGCACAGAAAACAGTCCACAGGGGCAAAACTGCGAATTTCGAGCAGAATTTCCAGGCTAGGAAAGCTCTGTGCCCAGCTGACAGCACAGAAACAGTCTGCAGGGGGAAAACTGGGATATTTGAGGAGAATTTCCAGGCTAGGAAAGCACTGTGCCCAGCTGCCAGCACAGAAAACAGTCTGCAGGGGCAAAACTGCGAATTTGGAGCAGAATTTCCAAGCTAAGAAAGCTCTGTGCCCAGCTGCTGGCGCAGACAACAGTCTGCAGGGGCAAAACTGCGAATTTGAGCAGAATTTCCAGGCTAGGAAAGCGTGGCTGGCAGTGCAGGGCATGGGTGGCCAGCGGCGGATGTCCTGCAGACAAAGGCAGATGCTTTTATCCTACAGTGCACTTGGAAATGAAATGAAATAAAATTACGTCAGAGCTCTCCACAGAACTCTCTCCACTTCAATAACTCTCATTTCCTCGTTTTGGATACTGTTAAAAAACACACACAAACAACAACACCAAACCAAACAAAAACAAACAAACACAAACCAAACAAAAGAAACAAGAAACACCAAAACACCCACACAAAACCAGAATTCTGCATACTGACTGCACCCAACTCAGAAGCCAAAATAAGTTTATGAACTCTTTGCTAAGCTCTGAAAAGGAGGGGTATTCCTGGATTCCTGGATGTCCAATGCTCCGCCCTTTTCCTTTCCTTTCTTGCCACATAAATACCCATTCTTGGCAGCGACCCGCAGCGACCCAGAGTTTCCAGGACACACAGTTTCCATGATCATGACACAAAAGACATTCTTGTTTTCTCCTCCGAGCTCACAGCCTGGCTGGTATCTGTCTGAAGCGCTGGCAAAGTCACAAAAGCTGTGGGGCAGATTTAGAGGGGAAAAAGAGAAAAGGAAAAAAGCCTCTTACACAGATGCTGCTGCTCAGTCAGAACCTTTTCACTCAGACACCTTGCAGCTACATAAAGCCACTCTGGGGAAAATAAGAAACAAGTTCCGTGGTGCTGAGCTGTGCATTCTCACACCTCCTCAAGCGATGCAAATTTTGACTCATTTGGATATCGGTGAATTTTGCGGGACCAGCTCTACATGAATCAAAGCAAAAGTAAAGAAGCCTAATTCACAAATCACCTCTCCCTGCATGCATCTAAAGGAGTTTTAGCAAGTGCATTACTAAATTGAATCTTCAAAGAGATCTAGGTTAAAATGGCTTTGTGCAGGTCTTACAAGTGTTGGAGCTTATCCAGCCCTGGGAACATAGAAATTCTGAATTTACCCACTCAGAAGCATCTGTGCAGCAAGGAACATAGCCATATTATTCACAGAGAATCAGATCACCCAGGAGGTTCACTGTGCAGCATACAAGGTTTTTAAAGAAAAAAAAAAAAAAATCACCTGAACAGCTCCAGATCTCCGTCTTGTACGATTTATGCATTTACCTTCTCATCACTTCCTACCTACAAAAAGCTCCCTCTTGTCCTGCCTCTCACCTCTCTTGCTAGAAAGACTTTTACCAAAACCAATACAAGGCCTCTCACCCTCTTCTCTCATCTGACTTGGTGTCATCATTGAGTTAACTGAACCTGAATCATCAGATTATTGATGTTTCTTCTTTGTTTGTCATGTTTCACAGATCTGCATTTCACCACAACCCTGTTCCCTCTTAGGCATGCCAAGGATGTATTATTTTCATAACTTGTATTATGAAATATTCCTTGTGGTGGTTTTGATTGGACACTGAAGCTTAGCAAGTTGCTAATTTAAAACTGAAAAGAAAAAGAAACCAGTAAGTCAGGTAAGACTCTTAGTCATGTGCATCTTATATTGTTGGAGGAATATCTGTCATCAAATGACATTTACTACAAACACTCTTGTAATCCAGTAAATAAATGTGTCCCGTACTAAGTATCTTTCCAAAGCCCTTCTGTATCAGAAGAAAAATATTTTTAAAACTCAGTATCGTCCTCTCTTCATTGCCCAAAAACACCAAAATGTCCAATCTCCAAACCAAACAGTAAATAAAAATTCCAAATAACAAACAGCTAAGTGAGCAGAGCACCAGGATGAAGGCAAGGAAATGGGTTTTAGTGCCCATTTTGGCAGTACAATCAGCTCATTTTCTAAAATATTTTGACTTCTGGAGCCAAAGGAAGTGTTACACAGTGTCTCCCTGAGAAGAGTTCCACAAAGTCTCCTGGGACTTGAGTAAAGCAAGCAGTGATTAATTGTGAAAACTACTAACAGCTTTTCCAGGTATGGATTACAGAAGGTCCTTAAGGAGGTAAAGGCAGCTGGGGCAGCTCCCCTTTGCCCCAGAAACAGTAATTACAGCTTCTGCTCACAGCCTTTATCTTAACTCCTCTTCCTCCTTCCCCACACTCTCACAGCTTCAAAAGCTTCCAAAGCACCCAGGAACCTTTACTGGGAACCATAAAGGAGAAGAGGTGCTGAGCAAAGAAAACAAGTATAAAAGGCGGCAGACAGCTCAAACTTTTCACTTGAGTCTGAAACAGCTTCTTGTGATCCTGGTTATAGATTACAGGCATAGGTACAGTGCACCTGCCATCTGACAAATACTGACAGGTTCAATCTCACAGCACAGCAAATTCTCTATTTATATGCAATATTTCTAGGCTGCCTTGATGTTAAAAATGACAACTCTATGCTTACCCTAAGAAATGCCAGAGAAAAGCTATTATTTAAATGTTTGTGAAACAGTGGTCAGCAAAGTCCTTTGCCACGTTTCTTTCATGAAAAATGCTGAAAGACGCTGACATTTTTTAATAAATACCAAGCAGAGCAAAAAGAGGGGATGACTGATATTACCAACACAGTCAGACAGATTTCATATGGTATGATGATTTTTGACTACCAACAGAATACTTGTCCTGTGACAAGTCACACTATTTTTTATCTCCTTCCAGAAATGTAATTTAAATTAATTGTGGAACTCATCATCACTTTCTGCTCAGTCAGTAGAAACAAAGAAGGCCTTGTATGAGGCAGCAGGCAACAGTGCTAAATTCAAAATGGATTTAAGGATGCCACAAGTAATAATTCTGTTGCATAATAGTAGCACAAATGCATATTACATAACCCAAAATGCTTTTATTCATCCTAATTGTATTGTTGGCTTTCCTTTCACACTATAAAGCTTGCTCAAGCAGTACACAGAAATTAAATTTATACCAAGTCAGGAAATCAGTGTAAACTGCCACTGTATCCAGTGTGAACAACAAGGCAAGAGTGATAAATTACTAATAGTATGAATAGCTGGAAATTAAACCTGTAGGTGAGGAAGATGACATGCTTTCTGACAGAGGAGAAAATACCTAGCAGAAGACTGATTCATATTTTTAAATAAACTGAACAAGGTATCTTTGTGGAACAACAAATACCCAAGAAATGCTGTTACATGTCTCATAATAATTAATTATTATTAATAATGTGAGCAATCCCTAATGCCAAATTTTTCTAAGCTTTTAAGAAGAAATGGGTTAGCAGTCAGTAACCACTTTTATGACCATAGCATGGAAACATATCTAAACTGCATTACAAACTTCATTTCCATTTCTGTACTTTTTACTACCCTTTGTTTTGAAACTAAGAGGCCTCTTCAGGGTGGGGTCTGAGTAGAAAAAGCAGTAATAGGAAGCTAATGTTTCCTAATATTAAGTGTTACCAGCTTGAATATTTATTTACGTGCTGAAAGAATCCAAAAATATTAACTCAATCATTAGTCCAGGCCAAACTGCATTTTTACTATATTATCTACACATCACAAGGGATGAAGCGTGGTATCTCCTGGTGTTCCTCTCCTGCACACACACCCCCCTACAGAGCCAGGGAGTGACTGTGTTTGGCTACAGGTGTGTGTGCAAGCCATGGCTACATCCTTGTCACAGCTGTACAGGTACTTTATGAAGAATTCTGAATTTCACAGAACCAACAGAGGCCGTGACAACTGAACCACCACACACCTACACAAATTAGTGCATTCTCCTAACTGCAGCACCAGCGGTGAACCCTCCTCTTCTGCCCCAGCACAAGCAGTGGGAACTGGCCCTGAACCCTCTGCAGATATTTGTGTTTTGGTTTAAGAATGCTGTGTTGCACTTGGACTGAAATCCTTAGGCAATGGACGTAAATCAAAACACATAATTATGTGGAAGCATTGAGTCAGAATGCAAAGTAAGTATAGCTTGCAAGTAAGGGGAGAAAAAAAAAGAAAAAAATGCCAGATAAATCAGAAGTTGTCCACATTGGTTTGATTTCTCTTCTTTTTTGAGGGGGTTGTTGTTTAACTACCCACCAGGAGTTAATAGCATACCTCTGCTCTTCCCTGTCCTGTTCTCCCTGACCACCTGATGTTTTCCTGAACAAAGTGCCTGTTTTTGCAGGAAGAATGCAAGCCTCATGCTTTAAGTAAGTGTGCAAGAGTTCATTCACATTTTCTCTGCTCCAGAGAGCCAGGAGCCTGGAGCACAGCCAGAATCAATCCAAAGCACTCCATGGAAGGAATGCAAAGGCCTAAGATCTGCCTTCCAAGTGAAACACGTTGTTGTTACTCATGGGGCACTTCCAACAGCAGCACAATGGGCTGCCATCTCCAAACCGAAGACACCAGCCCTGCCCTAAAGGGTTTCTACTCTAAGAAATACAAAATGCATCAGAAGTACAGCCAGAGATTACTACAAACCAAGCAAACAAAAGCAGAGGAACATCATCATAATAATGTTCTTGCTGTATTTGCATGGAATATTAAAGCCAGGTTTCAAATGCACCTCAGGAGCATTTAGTTAATTAATTTATTTTGCACTGAAGACAATAGCTAATCCAGATGAGTCCACTCTTGTTTGCATCCCAACACCAACACATCTCTGAAATGTTATGAACCTCATCTGACACGTTCTATCCACAGGAATCCTCTAAACAACTGAAGGACATTCTGCACTCAATTCGAGTCAAAACAAAAACTCCATTTACTCAATACATGCAAGCTTGCGTGGGGCATGAACTATATTTAGGAAGGAATAAAACCCTAGGTACCTCTAACATGATGGTCTATTTCTGCTTTAGGATTTATAGATACTACCACAGAGCCACTGGGATCTGGCAGCCTAATGAGATCCACCACAGGTCTCCTGTTTGAAGCCCAAGGGCTATCTCAAAGCACTCAGTCATTCCATATTGTTCAGTCATTCCGAGATCTTTCAATGGAAAATGCCACTTAGTAATAAAAACATGTTGTTTTACTTGCACAGAGAGCCCATGCACTTCCCAGAAAGGAAGAAACAGCTACTGACTGGAAGAAAGGTTGAGTCTCCACAGGGAGAAAGGCAGTACAAAGCAGATGAGGGGGTGGGAGGGGAAAAGAAAATAATCCTTTAAACTGCTTTCAAACCAAAAAAGGTGGGAAGAATATAAGAGGGAAAAAATAGATGAAATACATTATAATAACAGGATTACTCCACAAAAGTACTTGAAATGCCTACACCTCCTTAGTGCCATTGTGGCCCAGGGGCAGCACTGGTGGCTACTGCCATAGCCATGTGCGGGACAGCCATGGAGGTGGCACAGGAAAAAGTCAGAACTCCTTTAGTCTGTAACCCAGAAGAGCAAAAGGTTAGTCGATGTCACCATGCAAAGTGGCACAAAGCTTCACACCTGAGGTGGAGCTGCCAAAATCTCATTTTGATTGCCAAAGATGCTGAAGGCAAGCTACGCTCTGATGTACAACAGATGGTTTATGCAACTAAACAGAGATAAATGTGAGAGGCCAGAAAAAAGTCAGCTGAGAGTCCTACCCTCAGAGGTCCCACAGTGGAACACAGATCTGAGAAAAGACCTGAAGGGTTACAGTAGGTAGAACATTACATATTTCAGCACAATGCTTGGAAGTGACAACAAAAAGCAAACAAAAAAAGTCTGAGGAGCCCACATGTAGAGTACCCTGCTCTGCTCAAGCTGCCTCATTTTTAAAGCAGCTATTGTGAAGGCGAATGGGGGAAAGCAGAGGGCAACCCACACAATTCCTACTTTTGCAGAGTCTAAAACTGCACAGATGCAAACTTTGGCTTTACACACAAAAAAAAGAACAAGATCTGAACACCCAGAGTTCTCCTTAACTAGGAGGAGGTGGCAGGGCTGCTGGAAAACCAGCCCACACCAAACTCTTGTACCATGTGGCAATATGGCCCTGACACCTCCTGGGCATTAAAGTCCTCATGATTCTTTTGATAAGTAGCTGTGTTCAATCTTATTCTCCTTCATTAAACATTTGCTGCAAAGAAATTGAAACCAGAACTTTATACACAGCCACACACAATAATTGTAATTTTAAACTAAACTAGAGGTTTTCCCTCCTCTAACCAGATGCTATAGAAAGTGAAGAAATAACACGTATAACATTCAGAATAACAAGTCTAAAGGAAAAGACTCTTCCCAGCTGCAAGACATGCTTGTTTTATCCCTAAATCACAAAAAATAATGTCTTGTGGTTTGAATCTCATGCATTTGTTCTCATTATTTATATAAATGTTCAATCCTTTCTGAATCCTCCTGGACTTGGTTGGACCTGATTACTCTGCAGCAGCAAGTCCCTTCAGGTTAATTACACGCAATGTAAAATCACTAATTTCTTTCCCCCCTTGCTTTCAAAACCACCCTGGAGATAACACGTCCCTTCTCCACTCACTGTTTTGAAGGCTTTTCCTATATCCTCCTATTCATTGCCAGAATGGAGCCTCAGTCCTATAGGATTTATTGTAAAACTTGCACATCAACCCGAGTTGCACCAAGACACAAATATAACAGTCCTCACCTTTTTGGTGTCTCCAAACCCCTCTCCACCTGTGGATCCCCTTTCTAGTTCTCCTACCTTTGAGATGAGGGAACAAGCACCAGGAACGGGTAAGGAGTTCTTGTCATCTCCCTAACAGTATTTTATAAGCTTCACTTCACTCCCCCCTTCCCTGCTGTAATTTAATTTGAGCTTCCTTTCACAACTGCTGTTGCATGCAGGGCAAATGCTTCCACAGAACTCTGGACTCTCAGAAGTCCAGGTCTTCTCCCCAGGTGGTTTTAATTAATTCACTTCTGGTCCTAAATTGTTTCCATGTGCTGCTGTGCCTTTCTAAGCAGCTGCTCCTCGCTGCATGTGTCATATGTGAAGAAGATATCCATGTGATAACAGTGTGAAGCCACTAAATAAATATTACCATGCAGCTCTGACAGCCAGTCCATCTCCCCCAACTTTTTTTAATGGTTCNNNACTTTTTTTAATGGTTCAAACCCTTCAGCAGCCTCAAAACCCCAGCCTTTTTGAAGTCACATTGTCCCAGAAACACTTTTTCCCCATCTCTTTTCTACTTCCCCGATGAAAGGGGAATCTCCCAAACCCAGGCCACAGCACTGAGGCTGAATTTCAATCCCTACCCAATCCTCCTTTTGTGCTGCGTTAACATTGCAACATCCAACCTAGTCAGTCCAGAGAAAATCTCCGGCCATGCTTTGGAAGTTATTTGGTTGGAAGGTGTTGTAAGAATGCAAGACCATTATCACTTCACTTGGATATGTTTCTTCTTTCCCTGCAGTCCCTAAATTGTCACCTGTTGGTGGCATGGTGCTAAACTGAAGTACAGTATTCAGACATTAGCATGAGCTCAGTTTGGTCCAAGGTAAAAGGACTGCCATAAACAGTAAATGGATTTCCATATACAAAACACAGAATTCCTCACTATGGCTTTAAAACTTTTTTTTTTTTTAAAGGAAAAATATTAAAATGAAACACACATCCTTATAATCTATAAAATTCTTATTTCATAAGGTGTAAAAACTTAACATAGACTCTATAGTTGAGCCCTACATGCTAGCATACCATCCAGGAAGAATTACAAATAATTTCTGAAGAGCTTGTATGGCCACAGAACATAGTGCTTTTTGGGTGAATCAAGGGCAAAAGTACGTTTGGGAGACTGCAGGAGCAAACCAGAGAGAACTGCTGGTGAGCTGCTCAACCCTTCAGGAAGGAGGCTCCAATTCCCTTTAGGAATCATCTTTCACCGTTTCTGATACTATCTTAATGTAGTATTAACACTAAGACATCACACACCTTTTGCCCCTGCTTTACAAGACACTACACAGTGACTACACAAAGGCAAGAAAGAGCAGGATCCACACCGAGTTAGCATGTATTTACCCCTGTTACACAAAATAACCCTGTTTTCTCCAAGGGGCTAAGCCATGATCTGACTACTTTGTGCTGGCTTCTTCACACAGGTGCACCCCCTTACAGTGCTAGGCAAAACACTTTTAAATTATATATTTAAAAAACAGCAGTAGTAAAAGATGCAACTTCAAAGCATGCATTTACACACATATTTTTAATTAGCTTTACCAAGGTTAAATTTAAATCCAAGTGTGACTAACGTATTTGAAATGCTTCAGCCTGTTCCTTAAATGAAGGCATCAAAACCCAAACAGTGAAACTAATGGTTTCTCCAGGGCTGTTCTCTGTACAACATCTCAGTCCAGTTCATGTGCTGCATCTCACAGGCTCTCCGATGACACATAGCCACATTCCTTGCCAACTCTTCCTTAACCCAACAAGTGACCTACATCTAGCATTCAGAAACAAAGTGCCAGTTCCTTTGCAGAGCAAGCAAAATTTGGGGATTATTCCTTTCACTTACTGCTTCTTAAAAAAGCAAGCAAGATAACACTACTCAGTGATGTCAGCAGCAAGACAGTTAAGGCACTGGAATTTAGGGAGAACCTGGAGCATCCAAGTAGCACAGTTTAAAAAAACAGTCATCCTGGCTGTCAGAGGAATTCCCAGGGGAAAGCAATTACAGCATAGGATGTCATTCTAATCCTGCATGTCACAGGTAAATGCCAAGGGCAAGTTTTGTCCATGAGCAGGCTGGCTGGGAGATATCCAAAATGCAGATACACAGGAGTGCAGCAACAGAACAGTCTCCAGCAGCTTTACTCAAGAGGTTCCCTGAAGTCTTGTTATTCCACTTAATATAAGAATCCTTAGCAAGAGGTGCCCCTGCACAGCCGCAGGAAGGGAAGCTGCCATTGTCTCTCCCTCGTTCCTCATGGCTGTGCCAGGGTATCCCAGCCCTAACTCAGCCTTTGTAACACCTCAGGATTAGAGCACTGCCACCCTGTCACGCTTTGGCAGCTTGGAGTGAGAGGTTTTACACTCAACTGAGAGCACAGCACTGTGCTACAAAGCCAGTCACCCTTCTAATTATGCATTTTGGATTTGGAACTGGCAAAGTAATGGACAGTAATCTTTCAGGCTTCCTTTTTAGAACTCTTAATAGGTTCAGTTTCCATTCTTGAGTGTCTGTTGCACACACAGCCTCTGTTAACCAGCTGATGACTGTATTCAAGACTGCTACTGAGGATATCCCTGCAACCTAAACCAGGAAGCCAGGAGAAAAATATTCCATGAGAAGTCATTAATAACTATGAATGAATGCTGTGAATGGTACCATGGTACTATTATACCCACAACTGAAGGAAGGACAGGAGGAAAGAGCCTATTCCAAACCAAAACACAAGCTGAGATGCCAAAGCTTTCTTTTGGATAACTGAGTACATGTCTATAGGTAAAATCATTCCGTTCCCTCGGAATATGCCACTTTGTGGGTCTCCAGCACCCAAAAGGCATCTTCCCACAATGTGAGCACACCCCATCCCTCTTCTTTCTCCAAGACAGCTCCTCAGAGACTTTGGTGTAGCACAGCTCAGTTTCCATAGGAAGCCTGTCAGCTCCTTGGAAGCTGCTTTTCTGCTTCTGCCAAATATACGGACAGAACTACACCCTGGCCTTGATCTGGGCAGTCAGGACAGGCTGAGGGAACCTGATTTAGCAGAGGGAGTCTGCTTTAGCCAAAAGTGACCAAGACATGCTCTAAATCAAGAGACAAAACAGCAAGCTGCAGCAAGGACAATGATCAGCCAAGCCCTGCCTGCTGCTTCCACAGGAAACTGCACTCGACCAGAACATCTGGGATCTAAGGGTAAGATGTAAAAGAAATCACAGAGCTGGCTCAGAAGGGCACATGGTAGGGCAGGAGCAGGCTCAGAGAAAATGTCAGGTTTTGCTTCTTCCTAAATGTTGATGATTCCAGGCACCACTTAAATCTCAACCCATAGTTAGGAGGTCTGTGCTGGAAAGAAAGAAATCCAGATTAAAGCTCCTTTCCTGACATATTGATCAAGTCAGAGAGATGGTTGTGTCCCAGGTCCCAATTGGGATACAGATTAGTTAGCCACAAGTTTTTGCGATGTTCTTGTGTCTGAACTCTCCAGCACAAACTTGCTGCCAATGTATGTGACTGTGGATGTGTTTAGAAGCCAAACTTGTGGTCACATGCAGTTTTCAGTGCAAGGCAATCACTCGCACTAAATAAAAAATTTAAAATTGCTTTCTAAAACACCACAAAATTCCCAGGAAAGGTAATGATCAAATAATAGTAGTGCTAAGAATACGCACAAATATTAAGTGATAGATTTGCTACTTTTCAGCTTTTCCTTCTTTCATCATTTTAAGGTACTGAAAAGCACCCTTCTAACAGCAGTTCATGGACAATTTTGGAAGAACATCTTCTGCTATACACCCAGCATTATAACATTAAAGACACTTTAAGACAAGGTATGTTTTGCATCCATCTCTGCCTGCACAAACCCCAGAGCCATAAGTTCAGCTGTAGCCAAAAAGAGAATGCAAAAAGTAAAAACCAAGTTTCTAAAATCTCCTCTAGATGTGTAATCCACCCCTAATAAAGCCAGGCAGCCTGGCCATAAGTGAGCAGACTATTTATCTGTTATCTGGATATTTAAGACTCAGAGGAAGAGGAGTCCTTGTCATCCATCAGCAAAGCCACAAACTTGATGGGGAGGATGGACTCTGAAAGCTCAGCAACCATTTCAGGTGTGGGGAATCTGCACTGAGGCTTGGGGAACTCCAGCTCCTGGCTGCATTTCCTGTGACCTGCCCCACTAAATACTCTCACATTGTAGGTCTCTTTCTCACTCCTTCCCACATGAAGGACTCTGATAGGAAAGACATTTGCAGGTACTCAGGAACCCCTTGTGTCTGAGCGGCTCATTCCTCACCATTCCCTCCTCTCCCCGGGCTGGACAGCGGTGGCCCATCCCTCCTTAGCACCTGCAAGGGGGAGATAAAGCACTCCAGCTGCTTAACAGGGGGCTCGACAATAGTCACTTCAGTATTGCTTTTGTTTTAGTAATCCTGTCCACCCGCCCACACCACACCCATGCCTCTATTCTTCCTGCACCACTCTCCCCCCATCTCTCCAGGTACTTCTCCACCCGCTTCTTTTTCCCTTCTCTTCAGCTGTTTGCTGTTTTCCATAGATCACAGGCTGGAGTTCACCTCCCTAGCAGCTGGCACTGTCAGCACATTGCTCCTGGCCACGGAAATTCAGATATTTAGCGGCTGATCCACTCTTACATCCACTGTTTGGCTGTCCTTTCCTACTTCTGGCTACGGTATGACTCGGCTGTCTCCGTCGTTGCACGGGTACCTGGCTGTCAGTTCAACACCAAAGCCCCCCAGATCATTTATCTCTTATGCTTTGGTGCCTTTTCTTCACGGACAATAGCACCATCCTCTTTGACATCCAGCCTCCCTATAGGCTGCATTCACATCCTCAGAGGGAAGCTGAATCCCATTTTTCAGGTTCTTTCTGAAAAAAAAGTTTTAAAACACAATATTCTCTTTCTAACTACCATCATTCAAATTCCTTGCTGTGCTCCCAAACCTTCCCTTCCAGTTACCAATAGACCTTTTTCTCTAGCCTGACATAATGCCATTCAAACTGGTGATTGTTCACTCCAAATCCTCCTCTTCCCCTCTTCCGTGTGTGTGCCATCCATATGTACAAATCTCTGCTTCTCCATCCTTTTCTCTCACGAAGATGTCAGGCCATGTATCTCAGCTTCCACGGCTTCTGTAGCTTGTTCCTCTCTCTCCAGGATCCTGGAGACACCAAAACCCACTGCTTTCAAAAAAACCACATTCATGCCTTCTCTGGTTGAATCTTTTGTGTTTGGGAGGGATTCTCTCTCAATATCTCTAGAAAGTACACTTGACTTTTGAAGCTTCGATACCAATCATCAGCTAAGACATATGTACAGACAATCCTCTTTTAATATCACATCTGCACATTCTTTTAAGTCAAAACAGTGCTTTTGTGCAGCATCTCTCACAGTACTGAGCTCCCACCAGAGCTTTTAATATTCCCTAATACTCTAGTGCTTAAAGTCTTAAGCTTCACTAAATATTTAGTGACTAATTATGTGGTGACAAAAGCAGTGGCTATTATTGGCATCCTTTGATGTCTAATATTAAATTTAAAGCTAAGAAATTCAGTGATTATCCAAAAGCTTCACATTTCTGAAAGTTTCAGAACTGCTGATGCCTGCTTAAGTCGCAGCCTGTTTCTCTTTTGTTAGCTGTAGAAGTTTGAAACACAAGAAAGACATTTCTGTATTTCAGTAGGCAAGTGTTTATGGTGCTGCAGTTGGAATCTTATGATTGGCCTTTAAACAATCCATTCTCTCATTACAGGGCCAACCATTCAGTGACCCTGGATGGGTTCTTAGGATGGAGAATCTTAAGGAAGGTTTATTAGACTTGACCTGCCACAAGAAGCTCAGTGCTTCAGAAGGGGTCGTATTGCTAAGTGGACTTTCACAGGACACAAACTGACACTGAGAAAAAGTTTTTTAAAAAGTAAATCCAGGCATGCATATGATCAATAAGTGAGTTACTATGTTTGTTACTGTGAAGGCTCAATACTTGCTGATGTACAAATAGGTTGTTGACCTTGAGTCTTCAACCTAAGCCTGACTTAGAGCACCATCAAAAAAAATTAAGACCAACACTGCTATCCAACACTTTGTTAATTTAGTGCTAATGAGTTTCAAAGCATAGAAAAAAAAAAAATCATAAACCCTTATAAACTCCAG
>VYZP01055435.1:153936-168788 GCA_013400635.1 Hypocryptadius cinnamomeus
AAAAAAAAAAAGTCACCTGATGACAGTTCTAAAAGAGACAATTTGGCTCTTCAAAGCCAAACTGCTGGGGGCAGGGATGGCTCTTCATAAATAATGCTCTGGGTTAGAGGCTATTTATTGATTTCAGGACCACAAAAAAAGCCATTAATAAAACAAGATCACAAGAAGAGCTTAAAATACTTTATGTTCTGAAGAGCTTAAGGGAAACAAACAGCCCATATGTTCCAAAATATTTTTAAGTAATATACACAATATTTGGGGGTTTTTGCTCATGAAAGAGACTAGACTGGAAGCTGAAGTCACAGATTTATGCCCGGAACAGGTGTGGATTTCTGACACATTGTCTCCTTTCCCACAAACATTCTGACCTCAAAAAACCAACAACAGCCACAGGAGCCTGACAGCCACTGCCCTGACCTTGCAGTCCCTGGTCCTCACATTGGGACGGGCAGCACCAGCTGTGGGGATGACCACAGGAACATACAAGCTCCCTTCCTCTGAGAACAGGACCAAGGCCTGGCAAACTCCTTCTTTACAAGGAACGACACAGCCCAAGCAGGCAAAAAAAATTCAGACTTTTTTTGTATTCAAAAAACAGACTTTTCTAAACTATGTTTAGGGGACACAGACACACTCACACTGTTACACAAAACCAGCTGGGAAAGTTGCAGAAGCTCAAATATACTTGGTAGTATTTTTCCTGGTAAAAACAGGAGGCAGAAATGGGAAATCTGCCACTCAAAGGAAGCAGATTCAAAATTATCTGTTCTGATTAGTACTTTGTGTACTTCTTGGAAACACGGGAAGGGGAGACTCTAAGCACTATCTGTATGCCGGACAGAATTTGCTTATTTCTCCTGACTCTGGTTTCAGCTCTGCTGTATTGCTTCATGTCACAAGAAAATGACTGGATATAAATCTCAGGGCAGTTTTAAAAGCCTTTAAAATACCAGCATGGATACTACATCAAGCCAACTTCTTATATTACTGCCTTTGATGCTAAAGGGAAAAAAATAAACATAACAAAATACTATGAAAGTTACAGGCAGCTCCTGCAGACCTGGCCCACAGCTGCACTGATTCCAATGAAGTAAGGACATTTTTTATCAGCTGGGGACTTGGCCTGATAAAGGTGAAGGCACTCAGCAGCATGTCAAATCAACTGTGTGCATTTAAGCTCATTTTACTCACCATTAAAGCCTTCGTGCTTTGAAAAACAGTACAGAGCTGTAATTCTTACAGAAATGCATTAACTTCTCATCTGGCTAAGAAAGCAATACAGAAATAAGACCCAAACCAATATTCCCTTAAGTTCAGAGGAAGTTCTGACTTTGAGGGACCTTCACCAGTCAAAACAACATAACTATTTGTTTGGAGACCTGAGATAGGTTCCTAACAGCAGAAACGAGCCATAGTCCAGTCTGAAATAACTGTTAAATGTTCAGCTTCTCGGGCCATAAACTAGATCCTTATTTCTGCATCAAGAATCACCTGATACAGGGCCACAGCTGGTCAAATTGTTTTCACAGGTCAAGAAAAGAGGAAGAGTCAACACAAGGAGAGTGTTATTTCAGATGACCCAGGCAGACTAGTTCAATGTTTGGTTTGGTGTTTTTTTTTTTTTTTTTGTTTTTTTTTTTTTTTTTTAAATAAGGAGAGCAGCCAATGCTGGAAGTTAATATTGTAACAATTCCTGTGGAATTCAGCTCCCTGGACGGCTCCGAAGTCCATGAGCAGCCCTCCCCAACGCCTCCGTGCTAGCCTCACTTACCCCCAGCCACCTTGCTCCTTTGTTGGCAGCCTGCTGAATCTGCACCTTTTTAAGGGTGACATTGTAGACAGCTCCGTCTTCTACCTCTTCACCCCCATCCTGAAATGTGGTCTGCCAGGAAAAGGAGAAAGAAAAATAAGATGAAAAAGAACGTTCTCCCCCTTCTGCTGACCACAATCAGTCCCAGGTGCTCTGCTGCTCCAGGCAGAGCAGAGGAGATGGGCAGCACAAAATAAACACAGCAACCAAAGCAATCCAGGACACCCTTAGGTTGAGGGAATACTGGAGATATTCTTGGCAAGCTGTCCTTTCCTGTGGTATCGAGGTACCCGGACTTTCCATTTAACTGTTTTTCCCAGACTAGCACATATTTTAAATAGTTGCATAAAGTCTTCTAAGGAAAGAGTTTGGTTTTGATTAGCAGTCGTCTCTTTCTTCCCCCCTTTTCTACAGCAATTAATCTCTTTGGCCTTTCATTTAGGGAAGGATTTGCACTTTTA
The DNA here is from genome assembly GCA_013400635.1 of Hypocryptadius cinnamomeus. NCBI lineage: Eukaryota > Metazoa > Chordata > Aves > Passeriformes > Zosteropidae > Hypocryptadius > Hypocryptadius cinnamomeus. The sequence continues at coordinate 156,208 of VYZP01055435.1, forward strand.
AAAGTGCTGAATTACTTCGGCACGCAGCCTTGAATCTTTGAAGCTACAGAGCATTTAAAACACAGCGACATTTTCATTCTCTTGAGAAGGAGGGATCTGAAGCGCTTGTGATTTGCTCTTCCAAAAACCTTATTATTTCAAGACAAGAAAAAGAAAATACAAGCAGCTTTAGAGCCGGGGGAAAGAGGGTGGGGAGGGGGCACAGCATATCCCGGTACCCGGCACAGCACCGCCGGCATCGGACACGACACCCCTGGCACCGGGCACAGCATCGCCGGGAGCGGGCACGGCACGGCTGGCACTGAGCATCGCCGGGCAGCGGGAGCCGCGGCAGGGCAGAGCAGGGCAGGGCAGGGCCGGTTACCATTTTCGCTCTCCACAGCAGTTTCATCCTCGGTNGGCCCGGCCCGGCCGTGCCCGCGCTGCCCCGGCACTCCCCGCTCCGCAGCTCGGGCGGCGGGCGCGTCCTGCCCGGCTCCCGGGGAAGCGCCTCCTCCTCATCTCCCTTCTCTTCCCCTCCTTCCCTTCCCTCCCCTCGCTCCTCTGCCGGTGCCCAGGCAGGGCGGAGGGGAGCGGCGGGAACCGCGGGTCAGGTGTCCGGGCTGCCGTAAGGAAGGAATTTTAAGCTGTGCTTAACTTTAAAAACTTACTTCTGCCACTTGGGAAGTAAGGAAATGAAAGTTTTTAGTAAGCTCTGCCCGGCAATCGCCGACACTGTCCTCACTTTCATTCTATACCGCTCACAAAGAAGCCCCATGAGCCCCTCTGTGGATGCTCTAGCTGTGGGCACCTGCGTGCTGACACGGCGATCTCAAGACACCCTGAAAACCCCGCTAACTTCGTTGCCTCGTGGCTGTCTTTAATTACCTGCTTTTTGGGACCTAAAATAGGGATGATTCAAGTGCACAAATTCCCGTGCAAGGCAACGAAAGTGCTAAGAATTGAAACGGAGCTCAGACCTCCCAAAGCCCCCCACTAACCTCCAGCATGTTCCTGGCTTTATTTCCACCAGTGTTAGTACCTGAGGAGCATCGCAGCCTCGGGGGCTGTCAGCAGTTCTGCCTCTTAACACCAGAAACCGTACGGAAGCAAGGAACATTATTTTCAGCTACGAAACCAAGACTGAGCTGTGTGGTCACAGGTGCCCTGATCTGGTCACTTGCCAGGCTGTGCTTTTAGTTTACATGTGTGATCGTGAAGTGGTCGGGAATAAACAGACATCAATAACCTGACTCAAATGTACTGCACCTACAAATTGAAGTTTAGATTTCCCAGAGCCCTGTGACTTCTCCTGTAAAATTGAAAAGAGCATTCTGAATGCTTTAGATTTTGCAAACTGCTCTTCCACATCATAATTTTAATGTGCAGAAAGTGGAGCGTGCATTGAACCCCTTGTGGCCAGCCCAGCAGGTGTGTGAGTACCTGCAGAGCGAATTGCCATTGAACAGGACCAACATACCAGCATCTGCAAATGCATATCCAGCCACAAGAAATACAACTCCAAAAAATTACTCTGAAATAAAAGCTTTTTTTGTGAGATGATGTCCTGGTGCCACAGTACGTGCACTACCATCACTTTGGATGGCAGTCACAAAGCAATGGCACTTTGTTTCTTTGCTAAAAAGAAAATGGCAATGAATTAATACAATGGAAAGGAGCTCCTGTATTTGATCCAATGTAGCTTCTCTTTAATCACATGTTTCAGACTGGGTTCTTACAGAACACCTTATGGACAGACAAGCTCAGGATTTTCCATTCAAGGCAGAGCACAGGCCCTCTCAGAAGCGATGTTCCTGAATCCTCCTGGCCCCTGACAAGTGACAGAGAGAACCTCCATCGGGAAGGAGCAGCAGATGACCTCATACAGTTTAGCAAGCAGCAGAAAGCTACCATTTTTATTTATAGGATTTGCCACTAGTCGTGCACAGAGTGAGATTTTTCTTCACAGATTATTTTTAGGGAGATAAAGTGCCCAGACTTTAGAAGCATTGAATTGTTTAGATTGGAAACAACCTCTAAGATCACTGAGTCCAGTCATGTCACAGTGAAGAGTTACAGAAGGGGCAGTAATCAGACATTCTATTGATAACTGTCTGCCTTGGGAAAAGGATATTTCAAGGCCCCTAAAAATCTGCCTTATATATGCAAAAACTGATTCTTTAATACTGAAAAAGAGAAAAAACCTATGTAACACTTAATTACATTTAAAGTCCATTATTTAGTGTACAGCCACTTATTTTAGACCAAGAGACAGAGTCTAAGTGTGCAGGAAAACATGCACAGGAAGACCAACCAGGCTCTGATTAATCTAAAAGATGTTCTGTAAAGATTTCAAGGACAGAAGGAAGCCTGAAAATGAGGAAGAAGAGTCTACAACTCAGTTTAGTAGAACTGCTGGTTTGCTCTTTTAGCAGACTTTAATCACAAAACTGATCTACACCAATGAACCATGCAGTCAACATCATGTTAAACATTTGGTTCTTTCCAAATCATGTTCACATGCAAGAACTACATTCCTGCCATAATCTAGCCCTGTGCCTGCCCTTTTTACCGGAGCAGAATTGTTCCTCTAATACATCTGAGCATGCATTCCCTCCCACTCGCAACCAGAGAGAAGCACAAATCCACTTGTGAATGCAACTTTACACTTCTCACTGTGAAATGTTATATAAGAAAATACTTTGAGGTCTGGAAAGCTCTCAGTTTGCAGATCATTGACCACTTACAGCCCAACAAGGACTGGCCAACTGTGCACAGAGAAATAAGGTAGTGGCAGAGTGATGATTTTCCCTGGGTTTCAGCTGTTGCTACAGCTGGCACACAGACGCCTGCATGGGAAGACAAAGCACAAAATCTATAAAGCAGCTGGAAATAAAGAGCAGCTCGTCTGACTGCCCCTGCTCAGGGCCTGACAGGAGGAGAGGAGGAAACAGAAGTCAGAGATACCCAAATATGGAAAATATTTGGGAGAGCAAAGGAAAAAGACAAAGCAACAAGATGGTGTAAGAGTGATCCCTGATAGCTTCTCCAGGAGAGAAAGAAATCACACAGCCTAAAAGGACAAAGGCATGTATCTGAGGTGTGCATGCAGCTCATCTGCACTGGGCAAGGATGTTCCCTGGGAGAGGGGAAAATAAACCACACCACTGTCTCTTTTTTAAGTTTAGCCATAGTTTCAAGAAGGTCCTTTCAATGGCAGTGCCAGCTCAAGCCATTTCCACTCCTTGGTGCTTGAGTAGGCCAGGAGCTAGAACTGGTTGTGTGTTGGTTATGCAAGACACTTCCTAGTAACCATGCCTTTGTAGTCAACATCCTTGTAGTATCACCTTTATCTCCAAAGCAATGCCACCTTAAGGGCATACCTAACTGTTAATTGAAAAAGAAAATTCCATGAGACACTCTGTTCATTCCATAGGAAATACAAGAATCCGTCATATAGAATAAAGCCTATCCAAAGTGACACCCCTGCAATGGGTGATGCCTTTGAAGTGAGTGCATACAAAAGAAAATAAATACTGTTTCTCTTAAGACTATCTCATTAATTGTCATTCATCTGGTTTCTTTAAACCATATTTAGTTCTTAGTTCTTGCTTCCTGTTTATGGCACATGCTCTCAATTTGATAACTAACAGGTGCTGTGGCCTACAGTTCTGGAAACTGAAACTAAAAAAAAAAAAAAAAAATCATATGCAGGTGAACCACAAAATCTAGATAATGCTGACACTATAGAAATCCAAACACAAATCAGTTTTATTTTGTGTTTCTTTGACAGCCCACTCTGACATGTAGCTTGGCAGCAGAGAGCTCTCCACCACAGACACTACAGGAGCTTCACCTGGGAGTGTCCCTTTACATTGTGCACACCCAAGCTGCAGCTTCCCACTCCATTACACAGTTAGTTTGTCATGGGCTGCTTTAGAGCTGCTTAATATTCAGTGCACTGCAATCTCCTGAAGGTCCTTTATGGCACAAAGCACCTCACAGGCACATATCTCACATTTCCATCAGCACAGGCAATGCTCTGCATGTGCTGCAAGCTGATGTAGAAAGGAGCAGAGGTGAGGCAAGTCTTCCACCTTCCTCATCTGGGATTAATAAACTTGGTTATATATATTCTTTAAATGACTGAGATGCACTATGATTACACATCAGCCAGTCAGAAAAGTTGTTAGAATCAAACAAAATTGAATTTCAGTTACAAACTACAAACTAATCAACGTGAACAAAATGTTACATTACACACTGTATGTCTGCTTTTCGACTGTCTGCAACCTTTGCAAGCCTCACTCCTATGCAAAAGGGAAAACACTGCTCCCCCTCCACTCTGAAAGATGTGACAATGCAGTTGCAGCTCAGTAAAGAACCAGACACACAAGTCCATCCTAATCTGTCTTCCTGGACACCAGAACTAAACAGAAGCCTTCAAGTAATTGCAAATATTAAACAGCTTCATTGTAAAACACCAGAGGAAATGCATCAGAGCTGCCATACATAAAACTAAATTAATGTTTCATAAGGCTGCATAATTAACTATGCTAAGTAAAAAAATTATGTAGTTAAGGAAGCACATCCAGCCATCCCTGACCCTCTGATTTCACATGTGATTGCAATTAGATAGGCATGCACTGTTTCACAGGCTGTGCTGTCCAAAGAGACATAATCTCAGATCTGGGGGGCATATCTCCTTCAGGAACAGTGAGTCCCTGGACTCCCATTGGGAAAGCCTTCAAAGCAATCCTGGGTGTAAAACCAGGGGCACATGGCTGGGAAAGTGCAGCCCTGCTGTGTGGTGGGGAGGAACAGCAGTGTGTTGTACCCCTGAGCCTCTGCCTCCAGAGGGGTGCAAGTAGTGCCTGTGTGCCTCAGAGTCTGGGCTTAGCCCTGTCCCCACTCACCCACACCTTATCCCCACTCCTCACTCTCTGGGCTCCTTGGAAATGGCCTGCAGGAGCAGAGGCTGCAGATTCTAAAATTTCACTTTCAGTTCCACGGACCACAAAACACCCAGAAACTTTTTGTAAACTGTAAGTGCTTCGAGAGGTCTCTTGTTCCTGTTCCCTGCCCACGTGACCCTGCAGCTTCAGAGCAATATCTTTCTCTAATTTTGTGCTGCACAGCTCCTCAGTTGCTCACAGTAAGTCCTCTCTGCTGTACATTTCAGCAGCTTTGAAGGAAGAAACAACACCCTGGAGTGCATGCTGAGAACATTGTTTTCTGAGGCTCACAACTCAGTCAAATCAAAGCCAAAACTAAGGCACTTCATCATTATGGCTATTTCAATGCCAGATTTTAGCCCACAGGCCTCAGCTACTCACACTGCAGAGCTGTTCAAAAGAAGGCAGCAAAAAGTCTTTATGGAGGGGAAAAATAGTTTTCCACTCTCCTCATATTCACAAATGGATGAAACATTTTCACTCAGACTTTCCAAAAAGTTCACCTTTGAGCAGAGGCCAAGGACCTTATTTGAACAATTTTAAAACTCTCTGCAAAGAATAAATACTTAATCATATAAAAAGGCACTGCTCAGTTACAAATTTGACTGTGGGTAATTCTCCTGACATCAATTCCATTGTCATGGGACCTGAATCAATCTCAGTGCTTATGCAGAACTAATAAAAATTATCCCTGTCTTCTCCAACAAAAAGTTATGGAAGACTGAGAACAGAAGGCTAATATATCCAGCAATCATTTCATCTGTACAAGAACACAACACTGCCATAACAGAACAAAATGCGTAAGCCAAAATCTTCTTGTCACATATAAAATAAGTCAAATGGCTCTCACATTGTTACTTGAAAGATTGTCTTCACTGTGTTTCTGATCTCTTTTTCTGCACCTAAGTCACGTTTAATAATTAATTTGGCCATTGCACAAACATGTATTGGGTTGATTTAGCACAGTGCTGGTTTTCTCCATAGGCTGATTCTCTACATAGGCTGATTCTCCATAAGAAGCTTCATACCTTCAATACATTTACAAATTTATCACTTATATTATTGGCTAGTTAGTACTCAATCCTCCTCCTCATTCCCAAATTACTTGCCATGGTTCCCGCTCTTTTTGGGCAAGCTTCAGTTCCCAGAAAAATAAATTTAACTATTTGATTAAATATGTTCTCAAACTTCCCTTCTGTCCTGTTTAATTTTGCTTTGATTACAGATATACTGCACATATGCCTTTTATGGCCTTGTAACAGTACGTTTAAACAGGATAAATCTCTGTTGGCTATAAGGATCTTCATCTCCTAATTCTGGCACAGACTCTTTTTCATTTTTCCTCTTAAAACAGAAATATTTCCTCCCCTAGAAGCCTGTATCACTCTGGTATCCTTTAGTCCAAGCACTCCCCTGAAGACTCTGGGCTTATTAATGATATTGGAGTGTCTGCTGTTTGGGATACTGGGGGTACTTCTCCTTCTGTCTGGGGCCCCTGTCCCTCTGAGCAGACCTTTGCCAGTGAGCTCTGTATTTATATCTAACCAGTTCAAAGCCCAGGGACTTCGTCCCTCCCACCCACTGGGTTATAATCAGATGGCAGCATGTCTTAGGTTTGACTCACTCCCTTCATGCACACACTTTGTTTCCACAATGGGTAAATAAAGAGCTTGAATTTAAATGCTGTTCCTCCAAAAACCCTAGTGCTTGCATTTTCTTGGCCTCTAAGATTAAAATAATAGGGATAAATTAATCATAAATCCTTGTAATAGTTTATGTTATTTGCTTTTTTAGTCTAAATGATCCTTATTAAATTTAAGAATTATGCCCCCCCCTTTATTGTGGGACATGTTTCAGGATACTCAGAAGTTCCTAGACCCTCATTTAAGGAGCCTGCTGAATGCCTGTCATATCAGAGAGATCTTCTGGATGCTGGAGATGGTTGCACACCATGAACAATTTTCTCAGCCAGATCTGAAACAAAGTCTTGCCAGCTTTTTACTGACTCAAAATTTTTCCCAGCACTCAGGCAACAATAAGCCAGAGTTGTCATCATGTTTTCTCCTCTTCACTGGGCTAAAAGGGAAATAATTGAAGGGAAGCATCAATTCATCTTATCTACAGGTCTCTTGATTTTCTAATGCTACATTCATTCTAGCTGACTTCACCAAATCCTACAAAGATTTTATAGTCCTTCTACAGAGCCCAGGAGGCCCTATTAGACTCCTATTAAATTAGAAAGCTTCTCCACAGCTTTCTTTTGAGCAGAGAGGAGCCACAAACAAGAGAATCATAAACAAATATGTAACAGATAACTCTAGAAATAGATATAGTGGTCCCTCTGCAACCACATAATGTTTTTCATCATACATACTCCTCAAATAATTACAATTTCAGGGCTTTACTAACTACTGCAGCCTTGAACACAGGAATCTCTAAATTAGAAATTGTATCTTTTGAGTGCAGTGCAATAAAATCCAGGTTTGGGGAAACTGGGATTTGGGGGTTTTGAGTTACTTTTTTCTTTGTTTGGTTTTACCTCCTCCATCTCTAAAATATCCTACAGTCACATAAAACAGTCTGTACAACAGTGACTTGCCTTCTTCAGCTTCCATGAGTCTTCCTCATGGGAGTTGTTCTTCCATCATCTAAAAACTCTCCAGCAAGTTCCACCCTCAGAGAAGAAATTCTGTAACTGTTTGAAAACCAGACAAAGGCAGTTTTGAACTGCAGACAGCAACACATTTACTTCTAATGTCCATTATGTTCTCTCTCTCATGAAACACAGCAGTTGAGTAAAGTCACAACACGGATGAGGAAGAGGCTCAGTCATGTCCATCAGATGCTGTGCCACACACAATGGCACTCTGGTTTAATAAATGAGTGCTAAATGTGTTTCTGGAAGTGGCCTGTTTTGCTTGGGGAGGCAAAAATGCCTTTATCAGGATAAGTCAACTCCCATTTTTCCCTTTCTGCTGCTGTGACTCTTGTCTTCTACCTACTGCAGACTCCAAGCTTTCCAAAGCTCACATTCCTACCCACCAGATCAGTACAAATGCAGCATTCAGACTTCCTTTTTCATTCAATTATTTAATACTCACTTTTAAGACCCCTCAAAACTTAGTCTCACTTTTTGACTCTCCTTATTTTCATTTTAGAAGCTTTCCATCTCTACTGGTGCTTCTTCTCACAGATCAATGCCTACCAGAAGTTCCCCAAGGATAAAGGCTTTGTCTTTTATATACTAACACTATACCCTTGGTATACATTTCAGAATGATAATATACCCAGCTTTGAGGTGCACCTTTATCCTGATGCCAGAAATGCAGCAATGGGACAGAAGCAATATTTCCTTTACTAACAGATGTTTTAAAAATGCACAGCCCTTTTTGAGGCACATCATTAGTGATTTATAAATACTTGCTTCTGTTGGTATTTACCTTCACACTTTGCCCTGCATCCTTCCCCTTGTTTGTTCTACCTCTGTTCTGCCTTTTGATTTCCATGCTGTGCTCTGAGACAGACTCCTGCCTACTTGCAGATGTTCCAGGACAGGACAAACCCTCACTGTGACCTTTGGGTGCTGTTACCGTGCAAGAACAGATTTTATGATGGATCTCTCAAGTCCAACATCCAACTCCTGCCACTGGTGCCACTGGAATGTAGAGTAATATAGCACAACTCACCTTGAACAAATGATCAACACCTATAAAAAATGCTGTGAATTTTTGGGAGCAGCACCCTCCAGCTAAAAAGAAATCCCTCTTGCTCCTTGGCTGCTGCTGCTGTCATCCATCTGTCACTTCCTTGAAGTGCTGCTGGTGACTTCAGCAGATTCACTTGCAAGGGAAAGGTGACAGGATTAGACCCACAGGCTGTAAACACTTCACTCCCCTCTGGGATCACCTGGCTTTATTATTATTGGCACACTGTTCTCAGGCAGCAAAGACATTCATTTAAGGATACTCGTTTCTATTTCCAGCTCTATTACATCTATTTTTGTTTGAACTTATTTAAAGGCAACATTATCAACCCAGGAACAAAAGGCAGGAAGGAGATGGAAGCCCACAATGCTCTAGACAATGACAGGAAACAACCTGTGTTTTGACAGTTCCCCCAATTCTCTTCCAGAGGATCTTTACCAAAGAATTAGACAAAGTCCAAAAAGCAAAATAAAACCCAAAACCTTGTGAAGAGGAAATCCTCTTGTATAGGTGCTAACAGAGTGGAAAATTTTAGAGAAAATTCAGGTCTAGCATCTAGCCTACTGACAACTTACTTAGCAAACTCAAACTCTATCCATTGTACTGGGATGACATACTTGTATTTCTAAGGTTTTACAGAAAGACTTCCTCAACAAAACCCAAGACCTTCAAAACTGGCCAAAGTTGAACACTGTTATGCAAAATTGTAACAAAAGCTGGCGCAGAAGCCACTGTTTTGTTCTGTGGAGATCAGCTGGAAACACAGGAATAAACAGGATGGAAGAGCCTCTTTTCAGGGGCATATTATAAACAACAAATTAATTGTGCAATATGTTACTATGCTCAGGGAGATGAGCTGGACTGGAAATCAAAACCTAGAGTAGACAATTATAAAATGTGCATTAAAAACCATTAAACCACACACCAAAAAGTCAAAGGAATATTAAATTCTTTCACTTTGGGTTATAAGATGAACACTGAGAGATCCATGGAGGAACATTTCTGGTAAAGTTACTCCGTACTTGTCCACAGCTGAATTGTCAGGACATATATATGCACTAGGTGGGCAATTTTTTCAATCCTGGTGTACCCACACCTGCCTTCTGCATTACAGGTATTTTGCAACATCCTCAAAAAAATGAGCTTAAACATACAATCTTTCATTCACAAATCAGTTCTGACCTGAAGCCTCCTTGACAGAGAGGCCTATTCAAACTGCAAGGCAAGTCTTTGGCAATAGTGCCAGCAAGAACACAAGAAAGAATCAAATATTACAAAGTAATGCAGAAGTACAAATAAAGTGGTCACCAGTGCACTGAGGAATGGAATAAAACATCCAATGCATTCCCCATCCAGCACCAGACAGCACCAGGTCCCAGTATGTTTCAGTTATTACAGATTTATCCTGGATTAAACCTGCAACAAGAAGTGAAATGGCTCCACATCTTCCTCTTCCTCCAAATACATGTCAATTATTCTTTATGGATTGTTTTCCAAACCTTTCATTTGCAAAGCAAAAAGAAAGTAAAGAAGCCACAGCCTTATCTTTTTTCTTAAGAAATAAAAGAGAATTTAAGCTCCAGCCGAGCAAGCAGCCAGCCGTGCATTCATCACCACAACGTGGCATGATGTGTCACTTGAGAATTTGGCACCCACTTAAGAAAAGGAATTCTGCTTATTTTTGTTCCACTGGCTAGTCCAAAACCAAGTGCAAAGTTGCATAATCCCTCCAATTCTGTTGGAGAAATAACAGTCAGAACCAAGATCCATGGAAGAGGGAAGAAAAAAAAATAGGAAAAAAATCCCATCCCTCTTTTCTGGATAAGATGTTATAAATTAAGAAGCAAGAGTTCTGTAGAGAAAGCACTGCTCTTACTCTCCCAAGCAGGATTCTTGCTCTTCCAAGTGGACTCCAGACTTCATGCATTTCTTTCCCTCTCTCCCTTTCTCCCCCAACCCTTGATGACAGTATTTGGCAGGAACTTCTAATTAAAAAAAAAACCAAAACAAACGCCAGACTGCCTTTGTGCTACCCCAGCAAACCTCTCTGGGGAAATGATGTTCTTTGCTCAGCAATTCCTGTTCAGCACAGAATGCTAGCACGAGGAAAGCAGCTGGAGTGACTTCCTATGCTCCATTCAGGCCTGGCAGCCTCAGAACAAAGCCTTACAAAGAGAGGCTGGAACCAGCAGAGAATCACTGACAAAGGAGTGCACAAGGACTCTTGTAAGATGTTATTTCCAGTGCTCTCACAACAAGGCAGGATTCAGTAACAACTTGAGCCACCAGAGGCGTGGAAAAGCCAAGGGATGGTTGTGGATAATTCTGTGGCTGCAATCCCAACAGCTGCCATGCAGACACGTAAGGATATTGTCCAGTTTAGTCTGAGCACCAAGAGATTTACTGCAAATCCCTTCCCACAAGCAATTCTAACAATGCAGCTATCGCCACATCTCCCAAGCCTTCAAGATTGTTTTGATGGACATTACTTTTTTCCTGAGAAACATAATGTCTGTTTACAAGTGCATGGAAAGCCAAAGTTTAATCCAAGGATTACAGCCATTAAATCCTCCTATTCTCAAGCAGACCGCTCCCCAAGCTTTAATTTGAAAATCCATATATTACTTGCTAATTTCCTTGTGATTAAATACCAAAATCCAAAGCATCTGAGATCATAGCTGAGTTCTGGAAGAGACCCAAGAGTTAAATCTTCAGGGAAGTCAGGCAAGCTGATAATTGAGTTCAGACAGGGATATATATTTGGGTTTTTATGACAGTGATACTGGATAACACTCTGGCCTTGCATTTTCCCCTTTTTTTCAGCTTCACTAATTTCTTCCTTTTAAGAGAAGGTGACCTTTTTACTTGCCTCTCATCACTAATCAGATCTAGATAACACTAACTAACCTTTGCAGCAGCCTGGCTACTGAAGGTTTAGTGAGGGGGGAGAAGGGAACAGTGTTGCCCCTCCAAGGCAATTTAACTCCAATTTTAAGGTCTGGCCTTTTCCTGAGGCTGTGTCACCACAACACTCTCACGATTGCATCTCCATAACAGGATGGGTCCCCTTCCTCCTCTCCCACCTCCTTTTCTTTAATCACCATGGATTTCCTTCCCTGTAACGTTGTTGCCAGCTCTCAGCTTACTCAGTGGACAAATGACAGATTCCTCTGGTTCTGGCTGCAGTTGATGGATGAGGAAAGCAGTTCCTCTAATAGTATTGAGACAAGAAGGATGGAAAAAACAATCCAAAGGAATATTCAACTCATTAAATGTTGATGAACATAAAAATACATTAAAGGAATGCCCTGCATGTAACATAGAGGGCATTAATGAACTTGTTCCTACATGTTTAATCAAAAGTCTTAAGAAAATACGTGTATCATATCCGTGTTATGACAAGTTCCAGGAGCAGCCCTCTCCCAGAACAATCCTATGGCAGCAAATCTTCTGCCTGTGCTAACCTGCCCTCTCTAATCTTTGTTGGTCTCTGTGCTCATACAAGAACAGAATACACCACCCAGATCAAACACAGATATTAAACAGGTATGCTAAAAAAAGAGAATCCACAGCAAAACTTAATTAGTCTCCAGGGGAGGGAGACACCAGGGACTATGGAAGCCCTTCTCAGGACATTATGGTGCTTATTGTGCTGCTGGAAAAGTATCTTATCTAGGTCACTGTTTTGCCTTTTCCCGCTCAATTATTTGAGGAATTGTTTTACAGTCTCCTTTGAAGTAGGTATCCAGGCCAGCAACAGTGCAAAGTGGGGAAAAGGGTATCTCCAAAAATGGTTAATGAAGACCAAAAGGGATTTTTTTGCAGTTTGTCATGTTTTCACTGCAAATAAAGGTGCCATTACAGCTGAGAGAGGACCTACACAATGATAGCTCCAAAAGGCCATTATGGCTATCAAATAATGGATTATGAACATACTTTGGTT
>VYZP01055436.1:0-82197 GCA_013400635.1 Hypocryptadius cinnamomeus
GGCACCGGCAGCACCGGCGGCACCGGCGGCAGCGGCACCCCGAGCCGCCGCAGCCCGCTCCGCCCCGCCCGGCCGGCCAAGGGCACCCGGGAAGAGCGAGCCAAAACCCGGGCGGGATTCCGAGCTGGACAGGGATTTAACCGGCTTGCTGCCGTGCGAGCAGCGAGGGGGAGGTTCGGCAGCAGGAAAAGCTGCTGGATGACAGCTCGCTCCTCCCTGTGCTGGGTGGTCTCTATCTGATAAGGTTTATGGGTTTTTCCGTTCTCCCCGGGAGGTTTTGATCTCCCCGTAATTTTTCAGCCCCTCTGGAAACAGTCTTGGCTTGGAGGATCAAGGCAGCTCGGAGGGGAGTCCCAAAGGTACCCGGCTCTCCTGCATTGCCTGGAGCCAAGCGGCTGTGTGGGAAAAAGAAGCAGTAAATGTCGCAGGCTGTGCCCAGCGGAGTTCACTTGTCACTGGCAGAGCATGGGTGTGCCTCTGCTGTGCAAAGCGCCGCGGCTTCCAACAGCACTGCCTGGCTTCCCTGCTTTCTGCGGCCTTGCACTCCATGTTGAGAGAAACTCCAAAAAGATTTCTTCATCACCAGCCCCACAAGGGGTCTGTCCTTAAAAAAACCCCTTCACGACTTCCAAAAGTCTGTCAGAAAATATTTCAAGCTATACAGTTTAGATGCTGCCCCTAAGATTGTGAAAAACCTGTTGGGAAGAATCTGGGATGTTTCCTCACTTCCCAGCAGGATGAGGTGTTCCCAAGCCACCCCTGGGCAGATGCTGAGCTAGAAAATGTGATGGAGCTAGATGCACCCAGACTCGATTTTGCTGGCATTATTGCTCAGGCCACTGGCTTTATTTCTTTCTGTCTTCAGGATCTCAGGGCTCCTCTGGAAGCACCTGAGCCACTCATGCCAGAGCCTGGCACCCTTGGAGGGAGCTACTGTGCTGCGCATCCGCAGTGTCCTGGAGTGTGCTGGACATACTCCGTATCCTGGGGCTCTTTGCTGAAGGGTTTTGAAGCCTCAAAAGTACTCAGTCCTCGTGAACTCCACGTCTTCTTGCTCTGAGAATATGCAGCTGCCTGTTTTCTGTGTCAAGGAAATCATATGCAAGAACAGCAGTTTTCCCAGCAGTTTTTTTTCCTTTAACTTCTTTTTTTCCTTCCCCTTCCCTGCCCTTTTTCAGATTATGGGGCTCAGAGAGTTATACAAGATTGCAAACTCCCAAGGGCACTGAAGTTGGCTCACAAGAGAGAAATGGGTTGGCAGGAGTGCCCTTCCCATGAATCAGGAGGATGTAATTAGTTCAAGGCTGGCAGAGCCCACAATGCCTGTGATCCCTATCTCTCCTTTCCTTCTTTCTCACTCTGGAGGCTCCAATCTCCTGCACTGATCTCACCCCATGGCAGCACAATGCCAAAACGGGGCCATTCCTTGGCAGGTTGTAAAACCATGGGCACTGAGGTCTTTCAAGATGAGAACAAGAAAGGTGGGGGACTTTGGAGAATTAGAAATTAAAACTAGTTCTTGTGGAAGACAAAATTACTTCTCCAGCCTTCTTCCCCCTAATTTAAATCCTACTTAAAATCTCTCATGCGGGAACAATTTTCAACTTCTGCAGTTTGGTTTGTGAAAGGGAAGAAAACAAAGTAGAAGAGTTATGCCTGGAGCACCTGCACCTCCAGGAGCTGCTGCTGGAGACCCTCCCTCCCCCCTTGCCTGTAGAAGTGTGTGGGGGCGAATAGGTGGGGTTGAAGCATCAGTCAGGGCAGTGGTAAGGCTTGGGTCTCTGCTGGGGCCAGCCAGGTCCAGGAGGGTGACTCAGGGCATGGGAAATCCCAAAACACAGCAGGTGCAGCTGTGCCCCAGCTGCCAGCAGAGATAGGCCAGTGGAGGACACAGGGCAGAGCACGGGGAGCTTCGTCGTGTGCAGGTGGTGGCTGGCGATGCCCTGCCCAGGACAATGTGCCTGGGACTGGCTAAGTGAGGTAAAATGGGTCTGGTCTTGTTCCCCATGGCCTGGGGTGGTGACCAGCTGCTGGCCCCGTGGGCCAAATGACACCCTGAGGTCCCTTTGGGACACTGGTGTCTCCTTGCCAGATGAGCACTCTTCTGCCGTTATGTCCATAGGGCTGCCCAAATGCTACTGCAAATGGGGCTTAAATCTTGGAGTGCTGGAACTGGAGGACTGATCCTACTCCTGCTCCTCCTCCACTGCCTGCCAGGGCTGGAGCCTGTGGCTAAGGAGGACGAAAGGATCTGCTGGATCTGTGAAGGCTTCTTTCCCCATTGCTCACATATCTGTGTCCACAGAGCTGTGACTGGGTGGGTGCCACCACACCCCTGAGATGCTGGAACCCTGCAGTTACCAAAGGAGGGGCATAACGTTGTCATCATCTTCTGTCTGTGACAAATCACACACGGTCAGCCAGACTGGCTGGGGCTGAAGGACCAGCTAGTTCCTGTTCACCTGACACCAGAGCAGTGCTAAGAGCATGGTAAACAGAGTGGTGTTTTCCTTAGCACTGTCTCCTGGCATCCTGGAATGCTGTGGCTCCTTTAGCCAGGGGTTATGTTGGAGTGACTAATAGCTGTGTGCTCACAAATATTTCTTGTGTGAAGTAATCTGATTCTGGCACTCCCAGCATCCTGGAGCAGGGAGATCCATGGTTTATCCATGTGCTGTAGGGAAGCAGCATCTCCTGTTGGTCTCCCACAGATGATTTCATTTACTCTTCTTATTTCCAAGGTAGAAATCAGAAATTCTTTGCCATTCACCCAGGAATTTTACTCTTCTGTTCTTCCATTTCACCCTGGTGCTTTTAGGCTGTTTCCCAGAAATTAAAAACCTGCTCCTACCTCCAATTTCCAGTCACTTGCTTCCTGGGATCTGGCTCTCTGGGAGAAGATCCAAGCTACATTTACAACAGCCAGCAGTCCTTCTTGCTTCATTTCTCCTCTCCTTGTTGGTTCCTGACTCTCGAGTGGAGTTACTCAACATGATCTGCAAGAAGGTGAAGCAGCTCCACTCAGCTGGAGTTTAATCCCTGCAAGAAGGTTGTTCAGCAGCTTGGGCAAGAGGCAGTGCTACGTGGAAGTGATTTCTTTTGTCCCTGCCAGAAAACTGTGTGTTTCAACCAAGTTGTTCACTCGGCGATGTTTTTATTGTTCGCTTTGTAGTCACAAAGGTGTTTGTCCTCCTCACTGCCTGTTCCCCAGAGCTCTGTCAGTGCTAGGGCCTGTTGCTCCCAAATCTTCTTCAAGCTGGAGTGTGTGAGTTACCATAATCAGTTTGAACACACTGTTTCTTGCCAGCCTTGTGGACTCTGTTCTGAAGCAGATTAGGAAGGGCTCATGCATTTTCTCCACCAGCAGAGTGGAGGAGGAGCTGCCCTGAGAGAGGACCATGACTTGCACATGCAACTTGCATTTGCACAAACTCTCTTGCTCCTTGTGTACATAGCAGCTGTTGCATGGTAGCTTGAAGGAAAAGCTGAAGAGATCATAACAGAGGGACCTCTAGGGTGGGAAGGGACCCCTTGAGAGATCCCTGATATTGCTGAAGGCACCTTAAGCAACAGGCTCTGAAAAGCTCCTTTCTATATAAATGAGGGAGTAGGGACTTCCAACAGTGTCTGTATTACAGGAATCTGAAAACAGATTTAATGCAAACAGATTTGCATTAAAAAATAAATAAGAAAAAAAAGTTAAATGAGTAAAATTACTCCTGTAGCTGTTTTACTCTTGTAGTTGTTTTACACAGCTCAATGAAGATAATTTTATTGGCAATCATGAGTGATTACAGTATTATCTGCCATCAAAAAAGTTATTTTTTGAATGCTAAAGGAATTAATGACACATAAAACTGTGCTTAGATTGAGTGCATTCATCAGCAGAAATGCCTCGTGCTGGCACTGCTGCACTGTAATTACTCTGTCTGCTCAGAGGAGGAGGGCAGGAGATGGGGGTGTTGTGTGTACTGCCACATATTTACATACATTTGCATACTGAGCAGTTTGGGCAGGGGGGAGCAGAGTCAGGGCAGCAAAGCTGGTGAGCAGGGAGACAAGCTTCACACATCTCTTTTCTTTATTGTGCATTACAGAGTGAAGAGTGGGGATAATCTCTGTTTAAAACTTTATAGGGTGAAGCCAGTATGGAGAAGATGATTAAATGCTCCTCAGAATATCAAGGGATGAGTCCAGTCTTTGAAGGATGCTGCTTCATGGTATGATCAATTAATAAAACCAGTCCTGGGGTCACAGGCAGTCATTGCCCAGCCCTGGGAGACTGATGGGGATGGTGGGAAGGGCAGAGGTGTTGTCCCCAAGGGTCATCTGCTCACCATGTGCTTTGGGACAGCCCATTGTGCTGCTCTTTTGTGGGGCTGGGAGCATGGGCACGTCTCAGCAGGGGTGGGGTGAAGAAATGCAGAAGAAATGCTCCCCACCTGTGGCCCTTCAAGGGAGACATGATAATGGGGAGAATGTTTACAGGCTGGGACATTGCAGGAAAAGCTGTTTCAGCGACTGTGGGCAGTGCGTGCAGAGCAGCAGGATGCTTTCCATGATACAAAGGCTTTGGAAGGGCTTTAAAAAGAAGTGTGGTGGTGCCAGCCCCTTTACAGAGCCCATGGGCCCCCTGCAGTGATGGACCCACGCTCTGCTCAAGCAGGGAATGTAAAACCTCCCGTGGTCTCCATCTCTTTGTGCACAGCTGCCTTCCGAGCTCAACCTTGACCTAAATGAATAAAGGGAAAAGAGCGTTTGGAGGAACACCAGGTGAACATTCCTTGCAGCACCGAGGAGAAATCGCTGATGGATGCATTTGGCCTTTCGGGTGTAGCCACCAGAGAGCAGGATTGAGCTGCTGGCCTGCCAGGAATCTTGCACACAGAGACTTCTGCACCCTAAACCCTGTGGTGTATGCTGTGAACTTGGAGTACTGTAAAAAGCAGAAAGCCCTTTTCGGGCTGTTTGGGTGATGAGACACCCCGAGCTTTTGTGGGGAGCAGCACTTTGATTTCAGGAAGTTTTAACTGCTCTTATGGAGTGCTGGAAGTTCTGCTGTTGATCCATTGGGACCACGTTGTTTTTGTTAAGGAGAGCATCCCAGCAGAACCTGATGCTGCAAATTGTCAGCTTTGCTGCCGCCAGGATTTGTTGCTGTGGCCAGGACCGTGCCTCAAATCTGGAAGGCTGCCTGCCCTTTCGAGGAGAACCACACAATCATTTGGGTTGGAAGGGACCTCTGGTGTCACTGACTCCAAGCCTTAACCCAGCACTGCCAAGTACACCACTAAACCACGTCCCTAAGTGCCACATCTGCACATCTGTTGGGGGCCTCCAGTTTTTGTGACACAGCCACTTCCCTGGGCAGCCTGTTCCAGTGCTTGACGTTGGAATTAATTGAATGAGCAAGGGCATCTCTGAATGCACATTGCAGAGAAGGGGAAACACTTGATATTCTTTGTGTTTGAAGCCCCATGGCCCAGGTTTTGAGGCTAACAGGGGCTGCCCCAAGTATAAACCTGACTGTCTTCCCCAGAAATGATGTTATTCTGTAGTGTGGAGTCTGGATTCAAGCGGGGTCCTGAGTCATAGCAGGGTCCTGAGCTCTGAGTGACTGGGCTGAATCCAAACCCCCTTGGCCACTGGCATTGTGGGTTTGCTTGCCTGGCAAAAAAAGTATACACACACTGAGGTTTCCTTTTTTTTGCTTTTCCTTTTCCTCTTACTTTTTTTCTTCCTCTTCCTTTTTTTCTTCCTCTTCCTTTTAAATTTCCTTCTTCCTCTTCATTTTCCTCTTAATTTCTCTTTTTCTTTTCCCCTTTCCTCTTCCTGTTCCTCTTCTGTTTCCTTTTCCCTTTCACTTCCCTTTTTCCTTTTCCTTTCTCTTTCCCTCTTTCCCTCTTTCTTTCTTTCTCTCTTTTTTGAGATCCCTACTTTCTGAACAGGCCAGGAGAGGGAGACAGCCAGCCAGTTACAGCACAGCCCAGATTTCCAGCTCTCCCCCGTTTGCCCTGGGATGGAAGCTAGCACACTTTAGATATACACACTGATTTTCCCAGGGAGAAGGTTTCATCTGTGCAGGCCCCCAGCTGACCTGCAATTTACATTTACACAAGCAAGATAGGCACAGGGCAGGAGGGGAAGCTGAGGCACGGGGCAGGGCCATGCCTGGAGGGATGTGGTTGGCATCTTCGTGCTGACTCCTGGGCCCTATTGGAGGCTGGGATTGCTCTGTGCTGATCAGTGCAAACATCCCCGTGGTCTGAGGTGGGTCCTCAGGTGGTCTGTGTGAGTCCTTTGAGCATCACCACAGATGTCACCTCTGCAGGGACACTCAGTGCACAACCAAAGTGCACTCCCTGCCCCGTCCCTGCTGAGTCTCTGCAGGGTGTGTACAACCAGCAGCTGGTCCCTGGCTCAGCCCCTGATGGAGCAGTGCTGGGGAGCCCTGCCCATGCCAAGCTGGTTTTGGTGAGTTCACCCCATCACCGTGGAGGCTCGAGGGGCAGAAATGTGCAGGGCAGTGCTGGGGAGGCCCTTGGTGACTCCTGCCCTGGCATCTTCCCAGAGCCATTGGAAAGCCACCAAGCATCATGGCCCGTGCCCACAGCAAACACCTCAATGGATTGATCAGCACCTCCCATTGCCTGCATCTTCCCCTCTCAGCCCTCCTGGACCAGCACCACCAAAGCACTGGTGAGATCACCCCTGTGCTGAAAATAAATAAATAAATAAATAACCAAATAAAAATGCTGACGTGGAGAAGTCAATCAGCTTTGTGTGGCCTTGTAATATCTCATTTTATCCGCGCCACGCTTTATTAAATTCTCATAAACCTGTCAATGAGGACAGATACCATTTCAGTTTACCCCATTAGTTCTACACAATGACATCGGGGGAGAGAAAGACGGGGAGGTGGTGGGGAGCCACTCGGCGTGGAGAAAAGAGGAATGAATTTAAAGAAAGGAAAAGGAAAAAAAAAGAGAAAATCAGAGCCAAAACTCGCCTTCGTGACAATAATGTAATAACATCAGCGCTCAGGGAAAGTAATTGAATTAAGTGGCTTTTGTTAATGGTTTTAAGATTTAGAAATGTAAATAATAGGTAGGACTCTTTAGTGGGACTCTAGTTTAGGTAACTGCATCCCTGAGAATAAGAAATGCTTTGCTGTTAAATGTGATGTCAGATACTTTTGTTACTCCTCCGGTTTCATGCCTGCAAAGCATATTTTGCAGTTTTAAAGCCGGGTGTGTTTATCATCTTTCCTTTCTAACTTCAGACGGAGCTTAATTCAGGAGTATTTGCATGAACCCTTCTTAGCCAGTCCCTATCAGTTATTTGCACCGCCAGGAATAAAGTATTATTTCTCCCGAGCTGCTTTGGAGAACTTCCTGACTGCAGGGTGACTCTGCTCCGAAGCCTCCTGTCTATTTACATGTTCATTAAAGGCAGCAGCAGCGCTGCTCTCTGCAGCAGGGCCAGACTCAGCCCCTGGAGTAAAGTGCTGGCAGAGGGACAGCAGTTACACCGGGCTTAGGCCAGTGGGGATGGAGAATCCAGCCGACAGGTAGGATGAGCTGGGCGATTTAGAAATGACTTTCATGGGAACTCGTTCTGCTTAAAATATTATTGGATTTTCATTTAGGAACCTATCAAAGTGCAAGAATAAAGTCTGAGCTGCCTAACCCACATAGGTCTAAACAAACAGTCCTCCCTTCTGCTCTGGGATCTGTCGGCTCGCGGATTGGAAAAGGTCCTTCGGTAAGGCATGGGCTGAGTCTCAGGGAAACCTACTGTGCCAGGCAGAATAGGGGGCTTTGCATTTATTCAGGCTGAAAATCTTCCCCTTTGCAGGATGAAGGCTCTTCCTGGTCTGTGCCACAGGGATGCTCCATCCCCACTTGTCCCCTTAACTCTGCCTGCAGATGTGTGGGCAGAAAAAGCATGGGGTGGAAAAAGTTCTCCCATGGCTTTTACTCCAGTCCCACAGCAAGTGGGCAGCTCTACACTCAGCCAGATCACTCTGGCATGTCCTTTGGGGGCCTCCCTTCCAGCTTCACCTGTGATCTGCACTGATCTCTGCTAGTAATGGCTTCAGCTCTGCTTCTGTGGCTGGAGAGCCTTCCTTGTAGCTGCCAGCTGCTTCCCATCCAGTGGGATCTCAGGACCCACACAGCCTCAAACACCTCATAAGCCTTCTCCCACCACCTTCCCCACCCTTTCCCTGTCACCTTCATAAGTCTTTCCCCACTACCTTTATATGCTTATCTGGAAAGAGCCTTAATGTCCCAAGTCCAAGCCAAACCTGACCCAGCTTGTGCAGGCAGAGAGAGTTGCCAGATTGTTAATGTGGAAATACAGGGTTCAAGTAAGTAACACATTTTCCTCAGGGTGTTTCTTTAGTAGGTTGTTTCCAAAAAAAATAAAATAAAAAAAAGAAAACAAAACCCCCAAAAAACAAAAACAAAAGAAGGGAAAAAAAAAGAATACTTCGGTCTTCCCAGAGAATTTGATGATATTTTTTACTACTGTCCATTTGCCATATTGCTGTAAAGGGAAGCTGGGGTAGAACAGAAAGATTTGTTTCTTCCCTTATGGGAAAATAAAATAAGAATGAGAAGAATATTGCAATTAAACAAATGAAACAAATGAAACAAATTCTTCACTGCCCTCCCTGCACTAGAAAAAAAAAAAACCAACCAAACAATCACCCTATTAACGATCAAATTCTTAAAACCAGCCCCTGACTTAGGAACACACCTCTGACAGATCCCTTTTTTCTGACCATACCTCTCCAGAGGCAGCTGCAGGCTGGGTTCCTGCCCTGGGCTCTCCTGAGGATGCTCTGGCTGTGTGCAAGGTGCTGGTGTGGGATCAGTGGCTTTCCCTTCTCTACAAACAAGTGTAACTCTGCCTCCCTGCCTAGAAATGGGGCAGTTTGTGGCTCTGCTTTGCAAGTTGAGGTGCTCAGCAATGCAGCAAGATAACAGCTGGAAGGAGACTTACACAGCCCTACAGACAGGAAAGGACATTTTTTCTTGGAGCACCATTAAATAGTTTTCCTTGGTAGGACCCAGGCGATGCTATTTTCTGCAGATAAAAACCAGGTTATTTTTCGTTAGCTGCAAAAGGCTGTTGGTGGTGGCAAACTTGCCACCAGGTCTGTAGCTCAACACAACATGAGTAGATAGGCACAATATCATGAAAATAACTGAAATCCACCGAGGGCTCTGTTGAACTGCCTTTTTAAGTGCATCAGGTGAAGCAAAAAGGAGTGGGATAACCCTGATTCAAGAAGTGGTGCAGCTGGATTGGGAAGTGCATACACATTGAACAGGAGACATGAGCATGCCAGAGCCACCCCAGTCTGCTGGAGCTGCATGTGGATGGGAGCCTGGCCCTGGCTGCAGCATTTTGTCCAAGCAAGAGTGAATTGAAGTTTTTCTGGTGGGAGTGTCCTGGTACTGTCTTCACTGACAAGGTCCCTGCCGAGCCAAGAGCCCTTTAGAAGCAGACAAGGAAAGAACAGCCCTGCAAGCAAAAAAAATCAGACTCCAGATGATTTACATGGAGCATGAGGGGCACCAGAAGGGCAGCCAGCCCAGAAAATGAGATTATAAACTATCATCCCCTGTTACACGCTGGGACGTGGCTACAGGGTGGCCCTTTGGCATCATTCGGGGAGGCAGCCGTGGTCTGGAGTTGAAAGCAGAAGGCTTTTGTCTTGTCAGATTGGAAAAGCCCACATCCTGAGGAGTGTCTGAGAATGCATGCAGTGCTGCCTTCCCTCCTGCAGCCTTTTCCTGACCTGCGTGCAGTGCCTGACACCTTCAGAGGCCACAGGAACATCCAAACTGCTCACTGCCACGTCCTGCTGTCCCCATGGCATGGTCTGGAGAGGTGTGTGAAGAGGCAGTCTGGTGGGCTGAGATGGTGGAAGAGAAGAAGCCCTTTCCTCCAGGTGGCCAGGTCCTACAGAGAGCAGTACTTGAGGTGAACACACTCTTGCATTCCAGCTTGCTGCTACGGGGCAGGTGGTACCTGCAGGGCATCACCTGAAGTAGTTTAAACATTGACTTTTCTGGGGAAAGGAGAGGTGAAAGGAACCTGGAAAGGGGATGCAGGGATGCACCAATAATGTGGATGCACCACGCTCCTTACACTGATTTAGGGTTCAAGCTGGGTCAGTGTTGCATCTAAACCAAGAAAATGCAAAATGTTTCATTTGCTGATGCAAGTGTGAGACCTGCTGGTAGAGGCTTGAGTTTAATGTTCATTACCTCTGTGATGTGAACCCACAGGAAGGGAAAAGCAGCACGAAAAGGAGTCCTTAGAAGAGGCAGAGCCTGGTGTTTTATCAGAGCTGGCATGGATGTGGTTAATAAGATAATCTGCGGACCCTCCAACACAAAGAGAAAGTGAGTTTTCTGATCCATAAAGGATCAGTCTGCAGGAAGCCCCATCAGACTCCTCAGCGTGAAATTACACCCCAGCAGGGGGGTACAGTCCTGCTACTGTACAACATTAGAGAGATGAATTAGGACTTGACATTCATGTGCTTAATATGCCTATTCCTGGCATTATCCCACAAGGACCAGTCACCGGCAAGGACTTACGGTCACCGGGTCTAGGAAGGTATTTAGGGTTGCTCATTTGCTCGCTTCCAGAGCCAGGCTATCAGGCTTCCCCATCTAATCTCTCCTCATCAGGGGAATGGGGGGAGCACAGCCCAGCTCTGCTATCTCACAGCAATCTGCTCTGGGGAATAACCACCAGGTGCTCCCTTGTTTCTTGAATAAATCACAGCGATCCTCTGGACTGGTGAGTGTGGAACGAGGGAAAAAGACACATAAAAGCATGAGTTGGTCCTCAAGAAGCTGAGAAAAGGGGAAAGAGCCAAACCCAAAAGTATGTGTCTTGCATAGTTGCTGCTAACAAAAATAAATATTTACTGGAAAGGGAAGTCTCACAGGTCTGTATGAGGAATTATTCAAACTGGGTTTGCCTCTCCAGTGTTAAACTGGTGGGAAGTGTGCCTTGGACAAACATGGGCACTCTGAGCTACTTTACCAAATGGGCTTTGTCAAGAAGCCAGAGTATTTCCAAGCCCCAGGTCTGGGCTGTGTGAAAATTCCTGCCTGTTTGAACTCTGAGCCAGGACAGAGTACTTTTGGTTTGTTTTTTATCCATGAAATATTTTGTTGAGAACAAAATTTTTGGGGAAGGGGGAGAATCTACTCCAAATTCTGGAAGAAATAAAAAGAAAAAATGTTGGCTACAAGGCTAAATAGTTTTTGAACTGATCATTTTCCAAGAAAAAATCCAAATATTTTTTTTCAGAGAGTAGCTGTCCTGCAGGAAATTCCTGATTTCATGGACGTACCGCACTTCTGGCAAGTGCACTTGTGATCAAACTGATTGAAAAGCTGTTTAATTGGAACTGTTTTCAGAATGCAGAATGAGCTAAAACTTGGCAAAGCTAATGGGGGGAAGCATGGACAGACCCAGGAGAAATAAATGAGAAGCAGAATCCTCCCAGAAGCTGATTTTGCAATGGCCTGGCATGGAGAGAGGGCAAGAGCCTCCCCAGCATGAGCATATCCTCGTGGCTGTGATCACATTGTGTGGCATGTGGGCACTTTGCAGCTCACAAATCCTGCTCCTCCAGCTCTCTTCTTCACCTGTGTTCCCTGGGAAAGGGGAACAGGAATGTGGTGGGATCCTGGCACTCATCTGGCCATGGAAATGATCCTCAGCCTGAACATGCAGGATCAGTCCTGGTCCTGGCCATCCAGAAACATCTCTTGTTCTGGACACAGAGAGCACCCACATTTGTAACCCATTTCTACAGCACTCTGAATATGGGCACATTCTTGCTTGTCCTGCTTGAGGAGGGGTAAAGCAGAGAGGTCACGAGACAAATTCAAGGAAATTAAGTGAATTGGGACTCTAAGCCACAAAGCTGCTGTACCAATATGGGGACAGCATCACCACGCCCCTCGACTTGGTTCTCCTCTCTGTTGAAACCAGGGTATCCCATGGGGGTGGAGATGATTTCCATGGGCTCTTTTTCCCTTAAGAACAGATTTTGTGGGAATATTAAATCTAAATCAGAGCTAACATTTTCATGGGTGAAATCAAATAACAATGTGCATACCCAGATATCTTTACTCTTTTCCATGTGATGGAATTTCTGGATCTGGGCTCCTACACCCTGACACCAAGCCAGGCATGGATATGATTCTTGGACTTGTAGAGCAGACTCTGGAGAATGCAGTTGCCATGGAGTTCAAGGCCGAGGTGGATGGATTACCCATCCCTATGGACAGGATGAGCTTGCCCCTGTTGTTTCCCCTGCCTAGTGGCACCATCTCAGTGAGTGATGTGTAGCTACAACTCCATCTCCCTAATCTTCTACAATCTAGTCCTCAAGTCCAAATAAACACTTCTGGGATGCCTTGTTGTTCAAGGAGCCTTGAACACTGAAAACTGCACAATGTTTTGGTTGTTCTGTTGTCCACACAAGCCAAACACAAAGTATTCCCAAACCCATTCTGTTGATTTAAAATAAATCCCAAGGAAAACATCCCTAAGTAAACCAATGTGTGGAGGCTAATGAAGCACTTCCCACCTGAATGAAAAATTCCCATTTCCAAGAGAGTGACAATTTTTTTTAGCGTGTTTGGCTTTTGTCTCCTGTGAAATCAGAAGTCTCCCACTGAGGGTTGGGTTTCATGTCTGGGTCACAGTTTCTACTGAAAGGAATTTTCATTATGGTCTTGGAAACACTTAAGCCTCCCTGTGCAACTGATCTATCTGGGCTTTTCATATCCATCAGGACCATGGATGCCATCAGCAATCAGGGATGAAATCTCAAGCAACCCGAGAAGGAGGTATGAGCCTTAGGATGAGACAGGATCACATAGTGAGATTAACATGGGTTGAGAGGGTAATTAACCACAGTAATTATTTGCTGAAGGTGAGGTGGGGGGTACCTCCTTGTTGGCAGACTTTAGACTGCAGGATGGATTCCCTGTATCAAGGGGGAGTCAATTCACTGAGGTCCTTTGGTTTGTGATGTGCAGTGACAGACTAGATTGTGAGGCTGAAACAGAGGTTTGGGGACCAGTCTAGCAATAGCTGAGTCCTCAGGCCACACAAAGTGTGAGAAGTAAATAACTATTCCCAACATATCAAATGACATGGGAGAGAGAAAGAGCACCCAGGGAGATAGGAGACCTAGGCAATGCTGACAGGGCAGAAAGCCCTGCATGTATTCTGATCAGCAAAGTTCAAAGATTGTATTTCTGTGCCTGGATCTTGCCCTGTTCTTTGAGAACATACTAAAGGGACTAGTTCCTGCCCTTAAGAGACCTTTATGTAGTTACAGCACCCATGTATCTCTAAACTCCCTTTGCTTTCTCTTTCCAGGTTACACACCATCAACAATCTTAATTTTTCTTTATGGATGCTGTTTTCCAGTTATTCTCATTATTTTTCTCTGGACTCTTTCCAGCTAATACATATCTTTCTTGAGCTGGTTCTCAAAACCAGACATGTTTTTCCATCTCAGGTTTGACCAGAGACAAGCAGAAAGAAGGTGCATTCCCATATCCTATGGCCTTTCTCAGGGCTGTCCATGGCTGTAAGAGTATTCATGGGTGTTGTATGGCTTTAATCAAGCAGTTACACCAAAAATCTGTGACAGGGGTTGTGTAGGCTGGAAATGGAACACTCTTTTGTGACTTTTTCTTTCTTGTTGAATGTGATGGAGATGAGGAATGTGTCTCCTCCCACCCACACCCGCCCCCAACTTTCTCTGCAAAGGTGAGATGCCAAAACCACAGAATGAGTTATAAGAAAGCAAAATAACTATTGTAAGGTGGATGTCTTCATCACTGTTCTATAGTTAAAGGTTTTCTGCATCAAATAAAACAGGGTTTGACATAGAATTGCAAGAGAAAAGAGCTGAAAGGGCTCCACCATTGCTCCTCCCCTGTTAACTGGAGATGATTCATCACAGTCCAGGTAGGCCCTTGAGGTCTGGGGTAAATCTGACAAGCTGTGAATCTACAGCACCAATGAATGTACAAGGATGGTCAGCCTCCTTTGACAAGCAGGAAAACCAGAACCAAGAATGTGAAGCTTTTTCTCCAAACCACATGTAATGGGGCAGCAGAGACAGCAGTAGCAAGCCAGGCATCTCTGCCCAGCTCAAGGTCAAGGCTGTCCTGTTTCCTAAGAGAAAGTTAATCCTTTAGCTTGGGTGGTGGGAGCTCTATTTTTAGGTCTCTCTATTCTTTTATAGCTCATCAGATTTTTACCTCCTGGAAGCTGCTACACAGTCTCAGAGTGCTCCTCTTGAGACAGCCCCTTTTTTTTTTCTTTTTTTTTTCTCTCTTCCCAGAATAAAATCTCTTTTTCAACATTTGGGAACTGAGGAGCACGTTTGGGTGGAGTTAGGGCACCTGTGAGCAAGGCAAACCCACCTCCTCCCCAGAGCCAGGTTATTGCCAACACCAGGTCAAGGCTGTGTTTATCCAAGTTTCACAGCTGCTAGAAAGTGCTGGTGGAGTTTGTGTGAACATATCTGTGAACTAGGGCCAGCAGGAAGGAAATACCCCAGGGGAGTTTGTAAGGGGATGCTTCTGCAGTGCTGGGAATAAGTGAGCCATCTCAATTTTCTGCACTCTCTTTAACAACCCGATTTTTTTGTGCCCTGTTGTAAGCCAGTTCCTCTTGAATCACAGTGTTTACAGCAGTAATTTGGGTTAGAAGGGGTCTTTGGAGGACATCTGGTCCAGGTGTCACCTTGGCCATGGGAGGCAGCATGTGAAGCTGGGAGTGGTAGGAGCTCATCCTGCTTCACCAGCTGCACAGTAAGCAGAGAGCAGCACCCTGATTTCTGGAGGACTGAAGTGAGACAGGATGGAAAGACTGACACTGTCTTCAAAATCCACCTTTTCCTCCATCCTGGAAGTTACATGTCAGAGGAGACCCACAGTTCTGTGACAAATATGAATGGCTTCCCATGGGCTCACAGGGAATCTCCTTCCAGGCTGGCATTGGCAACATGCTGGAAGCTCTTCAGGGAAGAACCACGGGACTGTGTCTGAGTGCTGGAGGCTTCTGCACCTGATGGGAATTACTGGGAGCTCCCAAATTATGTTCACTCATTTAATTTCTACAGCAGATTTCTCATGTGCTGCTGGACAAATCCATTGGTTCTCCCCATTTCTGCTTCCTACCCGGAAAATGTCCCCTCCTTCTCCCACCTCCATCTTCTCCTTTTAGGTGATGCCCCTGTCTGGGGAAGGGGTCTTGTTTTACACACAGTGTACAGAGCTCTGCATGACCAGGCTCTCTTACTCCCAAGGGAAAAAAAAAAGCCTCAAACAGGATAAAAACCACCACCAAATCCTAAAAATGGCACTCTGCTGAGCAGGTTTGGGGGGCTGCTCTGCAGAGAGGAATGCGACCAGGGCGAGGGGAGAGCCAGCCCTCTCCACCGGCCCCCACCTGCCCCTCTTTCCCCCACTGTGTGAACCTACTGTAGATTTCTTGAATTTCCCTTTGATGTTTATCTCCCCGCAGCCATTCTCTTCGGGGGATTTGCTGGAGCGGCGGTTGGAAGAATACAGCCTGGAATAGGGCGGCCGAGGGGCCAGAGAATGTTGGAAACAGGATTAAGATCATATTCTACAAGCGGCTGTCAGCCGCTGAATGGGGCTAAAGTTTCTTATCGGGCCGGGGTGCCAGAATGCCTTTGGATTGCTCTCCCCTCTTCCCCTCCCCTCCTCACAGGGCTTTCAGCCTGGTGGGGAAAGCACAATCGTGGCCCTGAATGGGGAGGTGGGCTCTGGGGAGCATCGCCCCACGGTGCAGGAGCTGTGAGAGGGGTCAGGGCATTGCTGGGTCTCATGGGCAGCCAGCACAGCAGCCTGGGAAAAATAAGAAAAAATTTAAAAAAAATTAAAAAAAAACAAAAAAACAAAACATTTTTTAAAAAGCAGTAGTGATACTGAATTAATGCTGAAATGGCTGGAGTGCAAATCCCTGTATTAAGAGGAAATATAGGTGCAAGTCCCTATATTAAGAGGAGAACATTCCCTTTTGAAAGTTCCAGGCTCAGTTTCTTGATTTCTTTCTCTCTCTTTTTTTATTTTTTTTTTTTTCCTCCCTGGCATGGGATTTCATGGCTTTCACTGGGCATTTTAGTTGTTGGGGTTTTTTTCCTTCTTTTTCTCCTTCTTTTCTTAAGGTGGAATTGGAGTCCTGGTGAGAACTTAATTGAAAATATTTGGGGCTTGCTTCTGAACATTCCAGGTGATAGGGAACAGAAGTTCCAGAAAAGCAGAACAATTTTGAAACAAGGAGGGGAGGGCAGAGGGAAACCAGAAAGCATATTTTGAAAACTCAAAGAGTGTTTTGAAAACCAAGAGGCAAAAATAGTTGCGAAAGAGAAAAAATTTTGGAAAGTTTTGAAGCTACTTTCATATAAAATAAAAGCACAGATACACAGAGCTTTCCTGGGGAATGGAATCAGTATCAAATTCCCCTGTGCTCATTTCAGAAAGCTAAGGACATGCAGGCTTTTGATGCTTCCACCTGGAAGAGGCTTTTGTCTTTTTACAGTTTAGATCCTTGTGATAGAGAAGATTTTGAAGAGACCAGTGTCCTCACTTTTCCCAACCTGAGACATGATGGATGGACCTGTGTGAGCCCTCTCAGATCTGTACATTTCAGTAGAAAAGAAGCATTTCTGGTAAAATATTCAGATCCATTTAGGAAAATCTGGATTTCGTTTGACTCTGTGGGTGTGGAATGTTTTTCACTTGTTCTGCACAAAGCAAACAGAAACCTTGCCATTGCTTCTGGTTTGTGTTGGAAAAGGAAGTCCTGCAGGTAATGTCATTTCTGGGCTGCTCAAAATAGCTGGGGAAAGAAACAACTTCTGTCTTTTTCACTTTTTGGATCATGACTACCTGCAACTATTCTATAATGAGGATTTGTGCTTTTCTAGAGCCCTTGCCCGATTGAAAGCATCAGGCAAACTTTGTCAAGAGACCTGCTGATGAGAAAGAACTTTGCAGAAGCTGTAGAAATCCAGCAAGAGGGACTCACTGCCCAGAATTTGCACTGTTTGGGGAGTGAGGGGTGAAAGCCAAAGGAGTTAAAATCCAGCTCCTGGACACCTGTGAATATGAAAACAACTCTACTTTTAAATGAGTTTTTCCCTTGTGGTTTACAGAAATTTGACAGCCGACTACAGAAATCAAGTTGTCGTTTATGTACATGACAAAATCTCATTAATTATTTTGGAGACTCAAGTAACTTTCTTTATGCTTGTGGCTGGCAATATAATGAAACTTGAGAGAAACAGAGACTGAGTGACATTACCAGAAGCAATGAGCTTCAGGAAAGTTTAATAGTCCACACAAAATGACGTAAAATAAATTAAGACTTTTAAAATTCCTCTGTTTTTCATAGTCCTTAACAAATAATGCTTTCAAGTCAAATTACAAGGCAACATTCTGTAGTTCTTATTGATTTCAATTGTAACTTTGCCTAAATAAAATACGCCCGCTTTATTTTTGACTCTTTAAATCCATCATTTCTTGCTATTATTCCAAGACTGTGTCAGCTCACTCATTGCTGGAATCAGCCCTTGTTTTGTGAGGGCAATCTACTTTCACACCCTAAGAGCTCCTACCCTGAGGACCTGACAAACTGCTGCATTTTTGTATTTAAAACTTACATTTCCAAAGCCCCTTGTTCCTTTGAAGTAGCAGAATATGAACAACCGCTGCTGATTCATGGAGAATTGAAGGAGGTGGGGTTTATGGGAGGAGAAGAGATCATCACAAGGGCTGTTTGGGCAAAGGGTCCTCTGAGGTCCATGCCCACAGGGGTCACTTACATGTTCCATCTCCCATTCTGCTCCTGGCTCAGTGTTTTTTATGTAACTCCAGGGTTTATACAGAGTGAATAGATTACGCCAGTTAAAGGAAGTGTTACGACTTTCCTCTCACAGCTGAACCCCATCAAAGAAAAGTCAAGAAATTGCAGTAACTCCTTGACGTGAGCCAGGGTACTGGAATGCTCCCTCCTCAGCAAACTGCTGCCCAGAAATATTTCCAAGAGCCTCCCTCCTGTTTGCACTCACCTGTGATTGTATCACCTTCTCCTGAACATCCACTCCTGAGTGCAAGTAGGACACGTCAGGGTCAGCTTTCTGAGGAATTTTCCAGCTTTCGGAAACTTTCTCCAACTTTTGGAAGTCAGCGGAATGCAAAGCAGGGCTGGACTTGGCAATGGTTGGTCCAAGTGATCTTAGAGGCCTTTTCCAACCTAAATGATTCTGTGATTCTGGATCTGGCTCCTTAATACTCACAATCCCAGTTTTACAGCAATGCCTCCCCCTTGTGCAGAGGCAGCTTCCTGTCCAGTCTCTCCTGTGACTCAAGCAGGTAAAGCAACATCAAGAATTTAATAGAACACTTCATAACATATATAACCTGTTTGGTCCTTTTAATTACCTTTTTTTTTTTTTTTTTTTTTAAATAAAGCTTGAGGCATCATAAAATAAGAAATGTCACTTTTGGAAGAGGAGAAACCTTTTCAAGATAGGCTGGGAGATGGACTGTTATCCCAAATCCATAAAGGACAAGAAGATGGGTGTGAAATTTTCTTTTACCCCATAAATTTTTGGTGCAACCTTCTGCCTTGTTTTGCCAGCATGGTGCAAAGTGCTCTTCCCCCATCCCTCAGTGTCACCACGAGACTCATCCAAGCAGAGACCCAAATGCTGTTTCTTTCCCCACGATGCTGGGCCATCTAGAGCCATTCTGAGGCTGCTGAGCTGGGTGGTGGCAATCAGCAGACACAAACAGCTGGGTGACATTCAGGGGAACAACTGGGAGCCTGCAAGGGGGACAGGAGGCTCTAAACACATGCTTAAACACGGTGCTTTTTGCCCAATAATCAGTAACATCGAGAGGGCGACATTAAACAAAATAATAAATCGTGTGCTGGCCCTCAAATTGGATCCTTTTTTTTTTTTTATTTGATTTTGCTAGGATTTATTCCCTTTGACAAACCATGCTGTTTAGAATACAATAGTGGCATAATCACAGCCTGGGGCCCTCATTCTTCAAGATAATGGGATACTTATTCATCTAAGGCAGGTACAAGTCTGTCCTTGGCTTTCATTTTACAAGATTACTTGTATTTCTGTCTCATTTGCAGTAGGTGATATCTGTCAGAAAGCAATTTTCACCCAATTTGGGGTTCTTAATATTTTCTCTTTAAGCTCCTTTGTTGTTGATTTTTCCTCCCCCCACCCCTTGACACGCATTTTGCAAGCAACCCATGGAGAAGCTACCTTTTATTTCCCCCCCTTTTAAACAAACAAACAAACAAATAAATAAATAAAGAGCATCCCTGGTCCTGTTTACACAGCTTGATAATTTATTAGTTAAGCGTGACAGCACAGGAATTTTTCAATGTACGAGGCAATGTCCTGGCTGGTGTGTGTTCCACTTCACCCTCAAGAAAAAGAGAGCAGTGCTCACTTTTGTTTGGCCTGACAGTCTGAAAGTTCAGAGGTAGGAGCCCCTCATGCCCCCAGAAATGTGCCAAAAAAGCAGTGTTTTAAAGGCCAACTGGAAGGCCTAGGCTGAGGTCCTGATTCAGGCTTTGAGGACTTAACCTCAGCATTTTTTTCAAGTAAAGATGAATGAAAAGCAAGTTGTTAGGTTTTGGGGTTTGGGATTTTTAAGTGGGGGGGAGAGACATTTTTGCAGGTATTGTTGGGGAATTAAAATAAAACAAAATTGGTCCACTAGCAAGATTCTACTTCATGCTAAAAAGAAGTCTGTGGTTGATTTTTTTTCAAGTTAAAAATGAAGTGAAATGGGGAAAAGTATGTGATAATGTGTTTGGACCTAAAAGGCATTTAGATAAAATTCTAACTATTTGGGATTTCAGCCCTTCCAGATTCCCTTTGTGAAAGGCTCCTCTCCTTTCCTTGCTTTCTTTTTTTCCCCTGCTTGCCCTGCAGCCCTCCCTGATGTTTTTGGATACCCCAGGTCAATTTGTCCTTAAATTTTATTTGCTAAGTGCAATTGTTTTTGCTGAAAGCTGCAGGAACGGGCCAGAGGTGAAGCCCCCTCCCACCCCTGGCTCCTGAGCTGAGCCCTGGTGCAGACACATTCCTGCAGGTGACAGCCCTGCAAACGTCCTGGGAGGTGCAGCGACTTAAAAACCCAGGTGGAAGCAAAGCAAACAAATAAAATTTGGGAAATGGAGCTGAAATCAAAAGCACATCTCTCGTCTCTCTTTGCTTAAGCTGTTTAGAGGAGCTCTGTGTGCAGAGGAATTACTTTGAGGTAACTCAGACACCTTTCTTTTCTCCATGGGTGTCTCTGAAGGCAAAACTAATTCACTTCTGCTCCACCAGCTCTGCCCTCTATTGTTCCCCACTAATGTAATTTTTTTTTTTGTCTTCAGAAACATTCCTGCCTGTGTAATCATCTCCAGCACAGAGAGCAAGGAGAGGAAATTAAGATGTTATTGAGGGTTTGAGAGATATCTCATGTTTCAGATTGGATCAGAGGCCTTTTTTTTTTTTTTTTTTTTTTTCTTTCTCCTTTAATGTGCCTGTTTTGGGGAGACGAGACAAATATGTTGTATGGTTTGCTGGGGTGAAGCAGGGCTGGTCTTCAGGAAGCCGTGATGCTTCTCTTGACACAGCAATAAATATGTCCTTAATTCCACATGTGGGTCCCTCTCAGCAGGTAATCTCTTGGAGGAAGAGTTCACCTCTGGTGGTCTCCACAGGCCAATCCCAAGAAATTTTTGCTAAACAGCTCCCAGTTCTCCTTGGGGAAGAGAGGACTACATGAAATATCAGACAAGATTTTTTTTTTTGGTGACGTGAAGCAAAACTGAAGCTGACAATTTCTGAGTGTTTTTTTTGTCTTCAACAAGGCCGAGCTGGAGGGAGCTGAGCTGCTTCCACCAGGCGAGTGATTTATCTTGTTATAGGAGAGTTCATTTTTTAACTAAAGAATGAGACTGTACACATGAAAATCCATCAGCAAAGGTTTTTCCAGGGTAACACAGTGTATTTCAGTTTTCCTCATGTTTCCCAGGGCAGCTGTGGAGACCTGCATGGAGATTTTAAGGTGGCTTTGAAACTGCTTTGTGTTTCTCTGCTTCTTCTCGTGGTGTCATTGGAGTGATGGTCTCCTGTCCCCAGCAGCCACACTGGCCATGGCCACCAAACTACTGAGATGACACTTGGCTTAACTCACAGAGCCTTTGTGATGCTCATGACCTACTCATTGACTCCATAAGAAAAAAAAAAATTGGAAAATTTGCATAAGTATCGCATGTCAGACTAAACTGCTTGCAGCTGCCCTCAAAATAAGGGGTGGTGTAAAGTTTACTGTACAAAAATGACAGATAAAAAGTCAGCCTGGGAATCACAGGTGCCTCAGCTGGGCTTCCTGATGGTGGTGTGTTCTGTTGAAATAACCTCACCCTCCTGTGCATCCGTTTGCCCCTGTGTTTCCTTGTGGACAGGTTGTAATCCCACACTGATATTTCACCTTACTAATTCAGAGAGAATGTGCTGGAAAGAAAGCCAAGCTGAAGGAAATCTGTACCTTGCTTTTTGCACCTGTGTGTGAGTGAACTAACTTTGCCTTAGGCCACTGCATTCCCTGCTCAGCACTTGCTGGGATGGTGATTTGGAAAACCATGGAAAAGAGTGGATATTGCTGGAAGCTCAAAGGTCTGTAAACATGATCTCTGCTCTGGTGGCTTCCAGGGAAAGCACAGTTGAGAAATGGACTTTGCTTGTCCCAGCACTGCCCTGCTCCCAGCAGGAAACAACTTGGGGTGCAGGTTTGTGAAAGAGGAGCAGGATTAGGGCTGCAAGGGGGCAACAGGGTCACCCTGCTCCTAGTCCTGCAACGTGGAGTGAGTCTGGGACTAACTAGACTTGGCTCAGCCACCTGGATGGGTCTTTGGTAAATCATGGTTTGCAGAAAACTGTTTCCCTGACATCTGCTGATTTTTATGGAAGTCAGAGAGTTAAACACCTTCTGGGCTCTGTGTCTAATCTGGTGAGCCTGATGCAGGCGAGATGCAATCCTACCATTTCTGCAGCTGGGCACTCTCCCTGCACCACAGGAATGGAAATATTCCCCTTCATCAGCTGCAAAAGGCAAAGAACAGGCTGCACTCTGACAGTGGAGAGGCTGGGATTCATCATCCCCATCATCCCCATCATCCCCCACGCTCACCTGGGGGTGCTGCTTGCAGAGACTGGAGGGTCAGTGCTGAAGAATTTGCCAGGGCTGAGCTAAAAGCAGCTTTTATCCAAAAAGGGGCTGCAAAGCGTGGGGACACCTGGTAAAACATAAGCAAGAGCCCCAAGTGATACACAGACAAAAGCTGCAGGTATTTAAGCCACTTAGGCATTATTAATATCTGGGTTTCTCTGAGGAGTGCCTTGCAGCAGGTTAAAATAAAACACCAGCACGGTCCCTGCTGGACTTGCAGCTCCTGAAAACAGAGGCAGCCCCAGTGTATAACAGGATCTTCACTGCTGTTCTGGGGCTTGAATAACATTATGGTGACTTTGCATAGATTTTTGCCCTTAATGCAAATAGGGAAATGATTTTCTAATCAGGTAAGATTAGGCTGAAACATGATAGCTAGAGTTTGGTTTGTCAATGAAATACAAAGAAGTAGCCTGTACCTTTGTAAACTATTCTTAAAAATAATGCAATGTTAAAAAAAAATTGGTTTCTTTGGCTAGCAGTCATGTGAGAGAGCCTTGATGCAAATCTTTGTAATGAGTGCATTCCGATGAGCATTTGAAAAATATATATGTATTTATTTGCATTGATATGTTTATATGGCTTTACATATCAACTTAGTCAGGAAAAATTGAATAAAATGTCTCAGGTCTGGGAAATGAGAAGAGATTATGAAAAGCAGATTTAATATAGCACCGTTTTTTGATGTTTGTGGCACATTTCATCATATTGCCAGAGACACCCAATTACACAGCTTGCAGAGTAATCAGCAAATGGGGAATCCAAAGGAGAATATTAACTCTGGTCTTTTTTTTCCCCTTCCTCCTCCTCCTTCTTTAGCAAATATTATGTTATGCCTTATGGAAATGGATCAAAATGCCACATGTGCAGTTAATACTGAGCTCTGGAGCTCTTTCAAATCTTATTTTTCCCCTCACATTGTATTTTTCTGGAACAAACCTCCTGATAACTTTAGGACATGGTCTTCAAGGCCAAAGCACCACCTTAAACTTCCTGCAAGTTTGGCTTTCAGTTTTAGCTGGTGGCTGACTTCACCTCATCAACCTTGTGTGAGGGAAGAATTGAGTTATTAATTGAAGATTAACCACATGCAAGGACCTGATCATAGTTCATCCATTTATTTCCCTCTTTGTGAAGGCAGGAATTTACTGAGCAATTTGGTGTCCTTGATGGTCACAGACACTCCTTACCCACATGGTTTTTAATATTCAAAGCAGACCTGTAACTGCAGTGGAAAAGAAAATCTAATGATTAATATTTCCCTTATTGTGGATTAAAAAAAAAAAAAATAGCAAAGGCTGCAGTGCAGGACAGTTGTGGCTGGCTGATATTTTGGGTGCATGTGATCAAACAGTCTTCAAAGGCACAGATGGAAGTGGGTCAAAACTATTAGCGCTAAAATTTTTGCAGGCAGGGGTGTTCCCTGTCTCTGCCCACATTCCCACTGTTCTGGTTCTCTGCCTGGCTTCAGAAAAAGCCACTTTTCTTCAGAATGTCTGAAAAGTTATTAATCACTGTTACAAATGCACTTGCATTTCCTTCCAGATTACTTTTCTGTGTTTCCCTTTACATTATTTCTACAGTTGAGAAAAGAAACTGGGAAATCATATTAATGGGGGATGACATTCTGAAATGGAATAGTCTGATTTTTTTAAAAAGACCTTGATTATCAGATGACTTCAGGAAAATATTGATAAACTCAGAATTTTTTTTTTTTTCCATCTGCTTCACCAGGCATCAAATTGGGCCAATACCCAAGGTGAAAAGCCCATGAAATCACTACCAATTTCTTGCCCAAGGAATAGTTTCACCTTTTAGACTCAAACCAACCCTGAAGGAACAGGAGGTGCAGGAACAAGTTTGCAGAAGCTTTTCTGCCATCTCCTGGAGTGCAGCCCCCCATGGCTAGGTGTAGAAAAGAGGACAGAAAAAGAACAAAAAGACCCACCTCCACCAAAAGAACAGAAACATCCTCAGAATCACATACACACCCCAGTCATTTGAGAGTGCACATTTATTGTGCACCACTGTCTTCAGAGATGTGCTGTCTGGTCAGGTCTTCCCCATCTTCACCTCACCAGGCAGGAATTTCCCCTGGGTTGTGCAGGAAGGTGACAAGAGGTGCTGCAGCCACTGCAGTGGTGTCCTGTGGCCAAGGGGGATTTTCACCTGCCACCCCAGCTGGAGATGTCCCCCCCAACAGCAAGAAGCTGTTATTCAGCACATTTTTGTGCAGCTTGTCCTGTGTGGTCCCAGCCTCAGGTTAATGAATGATTCACAAAATGCATTTTTCTTGTTTTTTTTCCTTTTTATTAGCGGAGTATGAAAACAGGCAATAATTTTACAGAAAGCAGGACTGGCACAATTGGTACATAGCATCATGCTGCAGCTTTTCAGAAATGAATATAAACTCTTTTTTTTTCTTCTTCTTCTTCTTTTTCTTTTACCTACCAGAATAAATAAATATGATACACATTTGAGTTCCTCAATAGTGAATTCTAAAGCACGAGGTCTTACACTACAGCTCAATTTTACAGCAATCTGTACAGTATATTACTTTGATTTCCTTTTTGCAATTTAAAAGCCTTTGTTCCTTTGCAAGATGGGTTTGACATACAAACACAGATACACTTTGGAGCTAACTGTACACCTTGGGTCAGAACCTGGGAAAAAAAGAACAAATTGACTGCCTCCTGGCACGAGGAAATAAACAAAAAAGTTATTTTCCATCGCACAGACACACCTAAGGTTCTGCATTATGGGATGGCCCCACTCAATTGACAGAGCAGTTAGAAAAGGCTTTGGCCATTCATAGGGCACCAGCTGCACCATTTAATTGCTGTGGGTATAATGTGTGTCTTACAGAGGTTTTGAAGAGGACTTCCAGCCTGGAACCCAGACTATTAAAAATATAATTGTAATTTTTTTTGTTAGTATACAGAAATTTATATATTATTTACAAATCAGTGTGGGGGTTAAGTGTTGTTCCCAGCTGTGCTCCAGTGAAACTGGTGCAATAATTCCACTCTGGCAAGTGATGAGGGTCTTAATTTGTGCACCTCAGCTTCTGCACCTCTTCCCCAGGAGCCTGGGACAGCCAGGGACGATGTGGATGCTGCTGCCTGAGCAGCTGGGAAGCAAACAGCATCCACAAAATCAGTGGGAAGCAGGGAAGGGAACCTCCATCCCTGCTGGGCTGGTGTGTAACACGGTGGGAGAGTCGCAGCCGCACGCCAGATCAGAGGATTTTTTTGTTTGTTTGATCTTGCATTGCTGAAATTTTTGGGGGTTTTTCTTTTTGTTGTTTATTGCACCAACCTCTTCTTATCCTTCCACTATGGATTTGGGCTGAGAGCAGACCTACGCAGAGAAATAGCTTTTTTTCACTCAAAAGAAAAAAAAATTAGATGTATTATGCTGCTCTAGAACAGATCATAAAAAACCAGCAAGGGGCACATGGAGGGCTAAGAAGGGAGGAAAAGAAAAATCAACACAGCTTGTAAAAACCAGCAGGAAAGTTCTGTAATTGACTTTTTTCAAGCTTAATTGAATTATGTTTCATAGCTACTGTAATTAAACTAATAGAATATGGTGGATTTTAATTTGCATTCCTTTTCTAGAGAGGTTTATTTAATCCTTTATGTATGAACTCTTCAGAAATGTCCTGATGCTGCTCAAAATTGTCACGTCAGTGGAAGTACCACACACGGAACACAGGGACAGAAATAATTACAGTTCCCATGTCTGTGTCCACCCACTTTGGTTTTTCTTCAGCAAAAATGAGCATCTCTCTGGCTGGCTGCAGTGGCAGCACATACCTAGAGCTCATTAAAATTCTTCACATGGTGAAACATCTAAATGAGAAAGGAGATGTGGAGGGATCTGCTTGCTGATGGTTATTTTCACATTTGGCAGCATTTTTGTGTTTCCTACACAGCAAATGATGATTTTTCTTGGAGGAAATAGAGGGAAGAAAAATATCTCCCTTTATTCCCATATTCACCATCAAGGAGATTTCCCCTTCTTAGCCAAAAAAATTAGAAGGACAAAAAAAAGGAAAAAAAGATGTTTCCTTTCAGCCTCCCAGCATCACTGCTGGATACTTTGTCATTTAGTATTTCTCTGCACTGTTTTAATATTCCCTTTTTCTCTTTTTTTTTTTTTTTTTTTTAACTAACACTTGTTAGACTTCTCTTGCAGTATAGAAGACATTTAACTGCAAACTTTTTCCCTCAATATCGTGACTGATTTTCTCCTGGGACTGGATCCTGCAAGAACCATGTATAAAACCTTTATAAATTTGCTAAGGAGGGTTTGCAGCAGTAGCTGGCTCACCAAGGAGAGGCAAAGCAAACAAAGCCATAGGAAGGGCAAAAGATTGGCAGAGGAAATGTCCAGATCTATGACCTGTTTCCAAATAGGAGCTAGGGAGACTTTTTCCAGATTTTCCAGCACTGTTTTTAAAGGATTGGGCAAATTCTTGTCCTGGCCTACGTGCCGTGCTGTGCATTTGTCTGGCATTCCTTTCATACATAAAAAATCAACTTGATCATCTGCCCCACAGAACACAAAACGTTGCTTCCCTCTTTACATTTCACCTCCCCGTGGGTGGAGCTGTCCTGCCCTGCTCTGGCACCAGGCTGGCACAGCATCCAGAGGGGATGGATAACTCTTTTTCTCCCCTGTAACAGTTCAGTTTTAGGGTCTCTGTGTTACATTCCAAGCATTTTATGCCTGTGATGGAAGAAGCAACGTTATATCCAACTAAAATGTTGGTTAAGAAGTGTCAGATCTCCGTCTGGAAGTGAGGAGGGGAACCTCAATCTGTTTTGATTCTGAGACTCATCAGTGACTTTATTTTCCTAAATAGGTGGGAGTGATGGGAGGAAACGGGACAAGCAGAGCTCACATCCCAAATCAGGACATTTGCAGGGGTTCTTCCCACCTGGAGAAACATCCAGCTTTGCTTAGTTCAAAGAGGAATGATGCAGAATCAGTCCTTTCAGCCTTCCCAATACACACACAGGATTATATTGTGAGTGGAGCTTCTCCCTATGTTTTTTCAGGATTTTATTTTGGTCAGAAATAGCTCAACCAGAGAACTTACAACAATATGCAGGTAATATTCAGTTTTGACAGATAATTAATTACTATACTTTTGCAAGCTGTGAGCCTAGATTCTTGAATTTTTGCATTTCCAAATCAATTTTGGCTTTTCAGGTCAGCTCACTCCCCTCATGGATGTTTAAGGTTGACTGTAAGAAGGCAAACCCCAAATTTTGCATAAAATACTTCGGGGGCTCATCTGTATTTAAGAAAATCTCCTGTTTTTTCTGTTTATTTTTAAATGTTAAGTATTCTCATCCTGATTCAGAATGAGAGACATAATCTCCAGGTGGGAATGATTCACATGCCCTGGTCCAGGACCAGCTGCACCTCAGTCAGCTGCTGCTCCTCGCAGAGGCAGATGAGGAGGGTGCTGAACAAATACCCCTGGGGATTGATGGAGACCTGATTGTCTCCTCTCCCAGTTTGCTCCCTGAGCCGTGCTGGCCTCACCCCAGTGCTGGTTTTCCATGGGGTGAGAGATGCTGCAGTGGGGAAGTTCCTGACAGCAGCTCCAAGGCTCTGTGAGGAAGGAGATCAGCAGAACACAGGGATGAAGGGGGTCAGGCTCCAGGGCCGGTTGAGACGTGTGAAGGCTGTGAATGTTAAAGTGAATTTTTGCACTGAGGCACAAGGAAGAGTTTCCCTCCTTGGCTCAGTGGGGAAGGTCTTGTCTCCCTCCAGAGGATCATGGCAAATCTAGTGCTGGATCAAGCTTATCCCCTGTGCTCTCTGTCCTCACCTTGCAGGAGCAGGCCATAAACCCAGGTGTTCTGACCTTCCTGTGGCAGATGCTGTGGTATCCATCATGAGCCACTGTAAGGCTGTGTGTGCCCCAGTGTGAGCTGATGCCTCTTTTTCCAGCCCCAAGGGCAGAGATGCCTGTGTTATTTGGGATGCTGCAAGAGTGGCTGCAACACTCACTGACATGAGCTGCTCTGCCTGAAACACCCACTGACATGAGCTGCAGTTTCATAGGCATCTTTCAGTAATTAAAAAATAGCTCAAGTGCATATCTGATCTCCCACCCAATTA
Source organism: Hypocryptadius cinnamomeus (assembly GCA_013400635.1). Lineage (NCBI taxonomy): Eukaryota > Metazoa > Chordata > Aves > Passeriformes > Zosteropidae > Hypocryptadius > Hypocryptadius cinnamomeus. The sequence continues at coordinate 28,497 of VYZP01055436.1, forward strand.
CCTCACTTGTTCACTGGCACTAAAGAATAACATCAGAAGGGGTGTTAATTAAATTTGTGTTTGCCCTGCTCTGGTAAAGCAGCTCCACTGCCTGGAATGGTGCAGAGGTCAGCAGGGCACAGAAAAAAATATAGGTGAATAAAGCCTTTTGAGGAAGGGGGAGGAAAATTAAAGCTTTGTTTGGGTGTCCCTGGTTTGGGTGACGGACAGCAAAAAATGAAAGCTGGGACTTTCTTTTTGGACAGAGTAAATGTGCTTCGGTGGTTTTAATTTACTCAGACTCCTTTGAAAGAGGCAGCCAAAAATCTGCTTCCTACAAATACATTTGGTTTTGGCAAAGTGGAGAATTCTGCCGGTCACGGCGGCTGATTTGACACAGTCAGGAAAACTAAAGCATGAGAGAAAAGCCCCAAACTGAAGTGTTTGGCACAACAGAAATATTTATGGAAGACACTCCATTTTCCTTGGAAGCTGGTGCAGTTGATGAGCTGCCCCCTCCAGAGGTCTGCTCCTGCTACAACTTTACGAGGGACAAACCACAATTTCCAATCAAACATCTCTATTTGTGGGAGTTAGATGCTTTTTCAAGAAGTAATAATGTAGCTGAAAACACTCTTTCCCTCCACATTTAAACAGCTAATTTGACCCCCAGTATGGAGCAAGGTGGGAGTGAGAGGGGCCACGCTTGGGTGGCTATGGGTCTACACTTCAGGCTAAATAAATTCTGATTTTTTGCAGAGAGACAGCACAGATCTGCCCAGGCTGTTAGTGACACACCCAGTCGACACTCTTGGGATACAAACCACCTGCCCCAGAGTCACTCTGGATTTTTTGATCCTATTAGATCAATATTAGAGATGAAATCTGGACATCATCCCTCCTTAATGCTCAGAGGAATAGCAGTGAGTCCAAAATGTTTATTTGGATTTGGTTAGGCATAAAAAAAGGAGAAAAAAAAGTGATTTAAATTGGAAGAAACATTCCTTCTCAACATGGAAAACCACCCAAGGGTGAATGATGGGTCATTCCAATGAAATGAGACTGAAACTGTTCAGTGCAATAATTCTGAAGCTGGTGAATTTTGGTTACTTGCAAACTCTGCATTTTTGGCAAGTTCATCTATCCCCCCTCAGCTCCCAAAAGAATATAAAGCTCCTGCTTACACCTGCTTTACCTCCAGCAGTTCAGCATTTTTCACTTATTACATTTTCACTTGATTACCACTTTCTGGACTGAGGGCTTGAGAATAGAATTTGGTGATCAGAGATTTTTTCCTAGACACAGCTTGCATCAATCAAGTTTTTGTCAAAGAACCATCAAATTCATGGTGTGTTAACACACCAAGAGTCCATTTGAAATTTTTATTACTATCTATTGTCAAAGTAAGACCAAAATGCTCTCCAAAACTAAAACCCTGTAACTTGTAAATAAAGTTACTTCACTGAAATCAAAGAGAAAACAATATAGATCAAAAATAACTGCAAATTTGGCCTTCATTTTCTCCCAGCCAGCAGCATTTGGCCAATATTTTGTCCTCTTTGAGCAAGTGCTATTAAAAAGAAAAGAAAAATGCTTGCCTTATAGGAAGTGCTTAAACAGGAAATTCACCTTCAGATAATTTCCTGGTTGTTAAAAATTAGGTTTAGCAGAGAAGGGAGAAGTGGAGTGGTGAAGTGCACAATCATGTCTCTTTCTCATGAACACCTTTAGGATGCTGACCCAAGAAGAGCAACTAGCTACCAGCAGAGGTCAAGATGATGGCTGATTTGTAACTCTGGTACTAGCTACTAAAATTGAAAAGCAGAGGGGAATAAAAGCAAAAGAGGTCACAGTTCTGTAACACTGACAGTAACACACAGATGATGGGTGCTGTCAACATTATAAACTATATACAAGACGAAGCAGGACTCTTTCTTCCCCCAAAGAACAGAACAACAACAACAAAATAAAAGGTGAATAAAACACAGTTGGCACCTTATCGAGGGGATGAGGAGAAGGGGCTCCTCCTGAACGTTACAGGCTGAACCCATGGCAGTCCAGAGGACAGTTCATCTGTCTAAACACAGATCCTCTCCCCCTTCCTCATTAAATATTTAGTGAAGACCAGGCCAGTAGCAATGTCTGACGCAACCGTGGTGCTAGCAGGACGTTAATAAACGCAAAGTTTTCCCTGCAAGGGAGCACCTCACTCCAGGGAGAGGTGGGGCTGCGTGGGGATCCAAGGAGTGCCGCCCCTGGCGCACCTTCTCGCGGGCACTCAGTTGGGGAGGGTGTCCAGCCCCAGGGACGCCGCGTGCTGCTTTGCCCGGAGCCTCAGGTTCTCAATGCTCGTGGTTTTACTGTTCAGGCTTGGCAGGGAGCTGGAGGCCTGCAGGATGGGCGAGGACCAGACCTGCTGAGCATGGGACAGCGACTGGTAATAGGACTGACAGTGCAGGGAGCTCAGTGGGGCCATGTTGACGTTCATGCCCAAGTAGGGCATGGCAGACGGTGTCCCCATTTCAAAGGAGGAGTAGTGGACCAAGTTGTTGGTGGCTGCCATGTGCTGGCGGAACTGCTCCTGCAGGCGGAAGAGGCTCAGGGGCGAGGAGGAGTAGGAGTGAGTCTGAGCCAGGCCACTGCTGGACGAAGGCGTCACAGTCGCGCTGATAGGGGACTCTGTAGCAGGAGACAGAGGGGATGGGGGTTATTCCTACAGGCTGGTGCTTATTCACACCCCAGAAAGGTTTGGGCAGCAGCATGGGCTTGTCTCTTGCACTGGAGGGCAAATGAGAGTGTGTGTGACAGCTCATGAGAGCTAAATGTGTGCCCTTCCCATACCTGGCACCTCAGAGTGTAGAAATGGGGCTGAGCTCTCTGCTGCTGGGCACTGCTCTCCCCAAGATCTAACTGCAGCAGGTCTTTGCTCTTTCAGTGCTCCAGCTGCAATGGACATCCTGCCCTCTGTGGGGCCTGTTCCATGCTGAGGACAACAGGACAAGCCTGGGCAGCCTATCCATGAGCACCCACTCCACAGGGAATATGGGACTATACCCAACCACCAGCATTCCCCTTGGAAAGGGGTCCTGACCACCAGTCTACCAGGTCCTGACACCAACCCCCATCAAGGTGCTGCCCCTCACCTGCTTTTGGGCTCGCTCTCTTGCAGTTCAAAGTCTTGCTGTCCACACCAGGGCTCTTGTCCACTTTGGCCTCATCCAAGGTGCTCTTGAACTCCTCCTCTCTGTCAGTCTGGTCCTCGGGTGCAGACTCACTGGCAGACTGCTCCGACAGGGTCAGGTTGAGGTCGGTGCCCACCTCGCTGGGGAGGCTCTGGACCTTCTCAGTGTCCGAGGTGGGGGCCTGGGTCTCCAGCACAGGGGGCTCCATCTTACCCTCACTGTGGCTCCCCTCACAGTCCTTCTGCTTCTGCAGCTGCTCTTTCTGCAGGCTGCGCTGCTTCTTCCGGAATTTGGCTCTCCGGTTCTTGAACCAGACCTTCCGTGCCACAAACAGCAAGGGAGAAAAACCAGTGAGAGTCCTGCTTGGGGCCAAATTCAGCACAACTCAGCTTCAGGAGCTTCAGGGGAACCCCAAGTAATGAGGTGATGCAAACCCACTGTGCCCAAAGGCCATTCCATGTGCTGGACCTTAGACCTTGACTGTTTTTACTGAATCTACAAATAACATTTCAAACAAACTAAAAAATATTCAGACTCTATATTGACTCTTTAACAGGCTCCACTGCTGGTGTTTTTGGGGTTTTTTAGTTTTTTTCCCTTAAACTGGTTAGGCAGCTGCATCCAAAAAGAATGTCTTGCAGCTGTAATGTCTGATGACATTACACTGGCTTACAGTCTGTTAAGTTTCTAAAACCATTTGGTTGTAAGTGTATCAAAACTATGATGGCATCACTCAAAGTAAGTCATTACAGGCATAGGCAACAGTCTGGGAGCTGCATTTAGGAAAGGAGGAGAGAATCCATTATTTTTTTAACCTAAATCAGTAGACATATATTAGAAGAATTATATTAGCAAATCTTGTTTGTTGTTTGCTTGGTTAGATAAGGGGACAGACCATTTTTTATATCAAAATGCCTTGATACTTATATAAAAGAACGAATTTTTTTCCACAACTTTTTCTCTTCGCAGTTAAAAATATTTGCCTTTCAAAAGACAAGAACTGCTTCACTAGCAGGTTATGAACTAGCACATTTCACTAATTGAAACTAAAAAGCAAACAAAAACAAAAAGCAAACTCAAACCTTGGCCTGAGATGTTACAAATATTGACACTGGTGGAAAAGAGCAGCTGGAATTACTTGGGTCTTTACTTTTTTGAGAAAGCCAGAAAAGCCTCACAAATAAATAAGTAAATAGACTTCTGTTGCTGTTTCTAAAATTTCCCCCCAAAGAAATGTGAAAAGAACAAATGAAAACCAGTGTACACTTCAGACAATCCTAAATTTAAAAAATGTGTGCCTGGATTAGAAGTTTCTTAAGCAGATGTGTGACTTTGGATAATTTTATCCTCCCTGCCCCTGCCTTTGACAACTTCACTGCCCCAAAATCTTTGGTTCCACCGCAAGAATCCTGGAAGGTCAAGGGAGCTGTCAGCCCTCTGGGAATCCGACTGTGTTCTTTTAAACATCCCCACTGGCAAACCCCCAAAATATCAGTACCTGGACTCTGGCTTCAGGCAGGTTTGTGCACATGGCCAGCCGCTCTCTCATCACCACATCTGGGTAGTGAGTCTTCTGGAAGGTCTTCTCCAGGGCCTCCAGCTGCTGGGCGGTGAAGGCCGTGCGACTTCGCCTTTGTTTGCGGTGCTGGGATCCATAACGTGCCTCCAAAATGATGTCTTGAAATGTACAGCCGTTGGAAGACAAGGAAAGTGGCCAATTTAATTATTGGAATTTGTACGCTGACAGTCGAATAAAGCACTTGCTAACATCAGACAAAACTACGGAATGTTTTTTCCATTCCTTCAGAGCTAGTAAAACACATACATATGGATTTTACTGGTTAACTGAGGTGTCCAAAGAGATAAAATCATAGCGGAGGGGTTAAAACTAGATGACCTTTGAGATCATGTCCAGCCCAAACCATTGTATGATTCTAAAAGCCTGTTCTGGAGAGAGAACCTCTTTCTGTGACAGGTATGAAAGCTGTTGAGACTCCAGTGCTGAATTTGGCTGAAATAACTCCATCTGCTCCAACATCAGTGGGGCAGGACATGCAGATGCCCAGACCCTACCATGGCATAAGCATCATCCATTAAGAAACAACAAAAAATGATGTGGGGACATTCACTCTTGTACTTCTTTAATGTCTTGTGCATAGCCCACTGCAGTCTTCAAGGCATGATACTGGAGAGCTGTTCTGGGCTCCAGTTCAGATAGCATTTAATCTCATGTGCTTTTGTGCATTTTGCTCCAAAGCACATCCTTCACTGAGCACGGACACTCTCCAGCATCTGGGGTGGAAACACCAGCCAAGGCCACGTCCAGCCCCACTGGTTGCAAGCCCAGAGCTCATGTGCTGAGCTCTTCTCTGCAGAGCACCTACTCACAAGGTCTGACTTTGCAAACCAAGCTTGGAAAATTGAGGGCAGAGAAGAAAATCAGACTGGGGAAAATGTGAGGCCAACAGTAAAGGGCTTATTATTTTACCAGAGGGGTTCTTATTGCACAACAGTTAGTGGGAGTAGAAAGATCTTAAATCAATGAAAATAAGTTACTTGAAAATGAAAAAAACCCACCCTTTATTATGCAAGTTGGGACATGCTGTGCTACAGCCCTGGAATGAAACACTCTGGCAAGAGGTTTGCTCTCATAGAGGAAATGCAGAAAGAGCAGTGTCTGGTATCATTTTTAATTTGGTTAAGAATGTGACTTCCAGTAGAAGGGAGGAATGAACACACGAGAAAACAACAGAACAGGGAGAAAAGCTGGCACTATCAGCACACGGAGCCCGATGAAGGCTCTGGCTGCTGTTTGTTTGCGCTTTTGTCACGAGCGTCGTGACACGAATCCAAACAATAAACAAAATCCTGCTGTCAGGCCACCCCCAGCACCACACAGCCAGGCCTCAGACCCACTGGCTAACGAGCGTAGCAAATCAGCTTTGCACTGCTCAAACATTCCTCTTCCTAAACTTCCAGCTGTTCCATTCTAGGTCAGCACTCGCAGCGCCCTTCTGGGGGATTGCCAAAGCTGCGTGGTTTCGGCAACCTGGCAGAGATGTGATCAGGCTAAAGGTCTTCAACAATATAGTGCTGGTTGCATACAAGAGAATTTTGTGTTTGAGGAATCAGAGCTCCTTGGGGAGTTCAAATGCTGGTGATAAAGCTGCCCCTGTGGAGGCAGAGGGACCATCCTTGTGCATCCAGGCACAGCTCACAGTGCAACCAGGTGAGGAAGAGGGATGTTCCAGCACAAGAAATGAAGTTGAAGCTGCCCCAAAACGTTTTAAAAAGCTAACATTTGTGTTTCAAGTACATGAAAACAGGAGAAAGGGCACTGGTTAAACACCCTACCTAAACACCCTACCTGCAGGCTGGAATATTCCCAAATTTCTGGAGTAGAGGTTAGACCTACCAGCTCCCCAGAGGCGGCAGCTCATGCATTAAGTTTGGCCACTCCAGCGAGAGGCAAGCAGCAATTATTTTAATGTTTTAACTATGTTTTCAGGCTTTGTGCAAGAAGGAGAATATAAATTGCAGGTGAGGCTTTGCAGTTACCACCAGAAACCTCTGTTTTCTGACTTAAGGTCATTTGCTTTTGTGCTGCTTTATTCTGACTGTCCCTGGAAGGCAAATGAGATCTATAACCTGCACTGAAAGATATTCAGAAGTAACAGAATGTGAGGCAACTGCAAAGGAAACAGCTCATAGGTATATAATACCCACACTGCCAATGATAAGCAGACAAGGGGACTGTGGGATTTAATTTGGAAAGTCTTCCAGGTGGGTTATTAATTTTAAAGATAAGAGGACAGGAAACCAATTGAATCTTCTGGTCAAGAATATGAGAGTAGGTTTTTTATTCTTTTTTTATCTTCCTCTGCTTTAGCCTAGTTAGGGCCAAAGACATTAAGTCCTCCACGCTCTACTCTAAAAGACAGAGATCACAAACATCTTTCAAGAGATCCTTGCAGTTAGAAAAGGGGCACTTTGAGATGCAGGGTCTGCAAGGTACATTGCACAGTTCAGGGCTATCTGCTCCAATGTGACAACCTGCACACTGAAAGGGGCAGGGAACAAGGGGATGAACGACCAGGACAAGGACAGTGCTCCCCCCATCACTCTGCAGCCCAGCAGCAGAGCCAGGAGCAGAGTCCAGGTCTCTTTGATTCCACTTTGGCTGTTTACTGATAAGGACAGTGACTCCTGCTCTGCCCTGTGCCACCCCAAAGATCCCACAGGCCACGCTAAGAGGGTCACAAATAGCAGCTGGATAAGGGAACATTGCTGGCATGAAGATCTGACAGCCAGCTGTGGCTCGCTGATCCAAAGAGTCCAAGACCTTTATCCTCATGCCTTTGTGGCCTGCCCATCTGGGAGGACCTTCCTGAAACTTCTGCATCCTTGTTTTGGCTTAAGCCGTTACTTATTAAATTTATTCCACCAAAGCTGTCTGCACAGGTAATTTTTCCCACCTATTCTAGACTGGAAGGAATCCCTCTACAATTTTTTTTTTTTTTTAACTTTAATATCAGACAACTAGAAAGCTATCTTAGAACAGATACACATTTTTAGGCAGTCAGGAAAAATCCATTCTGGGGAAGTTTCTAGAATCACAAGTATGGTAACTTTTTACTTTAGCTTCCACATCCTGGTTGTCAGGTTTGCTTTACATCACTGCATCCATGTCCAGACCAAAACAGTGATATTGCAGCTGCTGATCACTTGCACTGCAGGAGCCTTTGATGATCTCAGCCAGGTCTGGATGTTTCATGGCAGGCTGAAATTTAGAGCAGATATATGTGCCCTACCACACCAAATATTCTCAGGTCTCCATCCGTTATTTTTGAACAATCATCTTTACCAAATAATAAAATACTGTCTGGGCTTTGCACTTCCTATTAATGAGAGCATCAATGCAGCGCTGTTGCAACCACGGCTGAACACAGAAAACCAGCTCAGATGCTCTGGACCAGCAGCTCCTGTCCTGCTGCCCCACCATCAATGGTGCTGTGTAAATGACACTGCCTGGGTAAAGTCACACGTGACTTGATTTGAGCTAAAAAGCTGTTTTATGGAAGGCAGCAGGATCTGCAGGAAAGTGTCACCCAAGGCAAGGTCTAGGATCCCCAGAAAGAAATAGATCAAGGTGAAACCCAAATAAGATTCAAATGAAGATCATCTCCCAGAGAGAAAAAGGGGTTTTCAGGAAAGAAGTAGAAAATAGTTGCATGAAGAGACAATGTGCAGAAACAAGCTATGGCCTGGGATGTCAGGAGGTGGCTGCCAGGGAATGCAAGACCTGGGTGCCTGAGCTGGGGAATCCAATTTACTTTGTGATCACGTTCACTCTGCCCTTATTTACTAACAACAAAGGGAAATTCTTTGCTGTTTTCTGTTCACTTGTTAAAAATACATTTCAGTGTCTTTCTAATTCTCTCTTTTCAATCCCATATAGTGGAGCCACGTCCCATCTCCCCTGAGCTTCCCAGCTGTCGGAGGCCAGTCTAAAGCAAGGTGCCAGCACACATTGGAGAACAAGTGTCACCTGAGAGCTTGGCCACAGGGACAGCACTGAGGAGCACACCATGCCCCTTGGCTCTCTCACACTCCAGAAGAGTTTCACTCAATGCAAGCAACAAGGATTTTTTTTTTGTGCTGGATTTTTTGGTTCCTTTGTGCGTGCAGGTTTTGTTGTTGTTGTTGTTGGTTTTGGGTGGGGTTTTTTTGGCTTTTTTTTTGGGGTGGGGTTTTCAGTGCCAGGCAAGGGCACTTGCCATGAGTTGTTCTTACCAGCCAGTCTCTCTGCCAGGGTGAGGGCGTGCACGGAGGGCCGGTAGTCGGGGGCGTGCTGGGCCTGCTGGGCTGCCTGCTGGTGGAGGTTGTACATGGCGCTCAGCGAGTTCATGGCGTGCAGGGAGTAGCCGTTCACTCCATAGTGCTGCATGGTGACATCAACCTGCAAAACAACACCCACAGGAGACAGGGGCTTAGGGACCTGCTGTTCCATCAGCCTGGGGTCTCAGCAGAGCTTTGGAAATGCTGAGCTCAGAATTGAAGTGTTGCATGCAAGGCTCGTGTTTAACCTCTCAGCTCCAACAGGTTCTGGGACAGGAATGGAAATCTCTTCTGTACACCTGAAGCACCATCAACACAAGGCCAGCCTCCAAACTTAAAGGCCAGAATCTGCCTATATCTCACTCATGCTGATCAAAATATGGGAAATTAATTTTTTTGCATACCACAATGCAGTTTATCATAGTACAGTGACTTTTAATGCATTGTCCTGGCTCTATCCCAGGGCTAGCTGGGATTTTGCCCCTATCACTGCCTACAGTGGACTATTTGTAATCCCAGTGCTGGAATGTCAAATAATGTTTCTCATCTGAACTCACTCATTTATAATTTGTTTCCATTCATTATTCATTTTTCTAACAGGTCTTCTTAAGAAAACACAAATGACATGGGGAGGCGGGGCTGGGAAAAGAGCATGTATTGTAAAAGAAAATAAATCTGCACCATAATAGCACCAAAAATGTTATGGCTAAAGAGGGAATAAGGTTTGCAATAAATACCGACATTTCATAACTCAATAGCAAGGAAATTATTTCAGAAAACTAATGGCTTTTTTTTTTCTAGTGTGGGCTCTGCGTGAAACTTCAAGCTCTTTTTCCTTACAGACCATCTGTAAAACTGAGCTAATATTGATCTCAAAAGCCAAGCAATGCTTCATTCATCCCTGTTGTAAATGACTGAGGGCCTCCAGGATGTCGTTTCTGCAGTTTGTAAGACATCAGAAAGGAAGTTGTGAAACATTAGCCACAAAATAAATTTTTTAAACCACCGTTTACATCAGCAAGTCACCATCTGGAAAGTCAGTGCAATGAACAAACGCTCAGGGAAAGGGGGTCAGCCGGACTAACTTAAGGAAAGCAGACATATTTTCAGGCAGCCTCTTAGAAAACAATTTGAACAGTGGAGGAAGGTGATGATTTCAGGAGAAATGCCCATAGTTTTAGGAGGAATGTGATGCACTGAACGGTGAAAATTTGGAAGAACAATTATCCGCTGTATTTTCTGTACTACTTCATATTTGCCCATAAATTATTTATACCATGGAGGGACAGACTCATGGTGAAGAGGCAGAGATGGTGCCACTGCCCTTCCTGCTCCGAACTCCTGTTCTTTCCACCTTGATATAACAAGTACAAACATGAAGTGACCTTGTGCAACAGCCAGAGACCAAGCAGGAGTTCCTCAAAAAGCAGCAGAATTCAGTACAACAGGGTCTGGGGCATCTCATGGCTTCACCCTCACAAGCATCTCTGCACTGTGGTACCCAGGAAGAGGGCAGGGAAACATGCAGCTGAGTTTGGTCAAACACTCTGCCAGCCCAAGGATGACACTCATGAATGTGAGTTCTGGTTCTGGGATTATCTTCTCAAAGAGGCTGCAGAAATTATAAACCCATAATTTTGGGATTTTGCACTCTGCTTCATTCCTGTTTCCCCAAGACCCTCGTTTCACTTCATGCATCATTTCAGCACTGAGTGCCAACGGAGGGTGACAGGTCTGGGTGTGGTGACACCACAAAGATCTGACACACACCCTGATGCCAGCTTCATCTGCTTTGTATCTTCCTATTCACCCACTCTGGACTGACTCCCCACTCTTCTAAAGATAAAATGTGAAAATGGACATTTTCCAAAGCTCACAAGGATGCCATAGCTCTGCCCTAATGGAGCTTAGGGAAGATTTAAGCAATGACAAAATTGTTTGCTGGTTCCCTGATCAAGGTGATGGACTTCACACACCAACAAGTTTTTGGCATTCTTATCTATTTTCCTCACAAAGGGGTTCACAGTGAAATTACAGCTGTGATGTTGCTTTCTGGTACTGCAAAGTTTTGCTGCTGGTGGCATGTGTTAAGGGACATGTTCCAGTGACATGTACCACTGACAGAGCCACAGAGGACGTCTCCCATCACCTGGGAAAGACTGACTGTGGTGCAGCCTCACCCCATCCTTGGTGTGGTTCATTTCCCAGGAGCATCCTACCACCCAATACAGTTGTTCACTGCTTTGCTGTCACAGACAAAGGCAGGACTGGCTTTTCTGGCCAACACAGGCAGCGAAACAGAGATTTGCAACTTCATTCTGCCTCCTCCCCTCTCACCACCTCACTTGTGAACCAGGTGGCTGCTGCACCAGCTTTGGCCAGCGGGGTAGAGGTCTCAAAGCTTATTAAGTTCCTGCGTGTTTCGTGAAAACCATTTGAGGACACAGAACCTATTAACTGCCCTGGGCTGCTGCCAGACCTCTGTCCTTAACAGAGGCTGGAGAATCCACACCGGGGCTCAGCCCTGCCAGGAGATAGGTGGGAGGCCAAGTGTCTTTGACTCCCAACTCACAGAAATGCCTGTTTTTCTCTTCTAATCCCCCTTGCATGTCATCGGCTGTGCAGCAAGCTGGCACATTAAAGGAAAAATGAAGAGGGAGAGGAGGGGAATTTTCCCATACCATACAGTCTTCCAAGGACACTGCCAGTGGTGGTGTGTCTGGAGCCCAGTGTTTCCACTGAAACCCTTGCTCCAGGAATATTTTGGTGGTTTTGATTGCTAAAAGATGATTGTATGTGTGCATTTTTGGGTGGCCTACAAGAAAGCGCATTTAAAAAAAAAGAAAATAAAGAAGAGAAGGACCTCATAGGGGTGGACTCAGGATGGGAGTCAATGCCCATCACAGCTTTGCTGATAACTGCCTGTTATGCTGCAGTGCAGACAACAGGCAGAACTTCCTACTCACTTGTGCAGCAAATGTATCATCCCAGATTCTGTATAAAAAATGAGGGAATTTACTGAGCGAGACGGTTCAGCCGGGTAAGCAAAGTTAACTGAGACCACAAATAGCTCCTGTTTAACTGTCAGCTCCGAGCTCACTCCAACCCCAATAAATTAAATATTTAAAAGACATCATGCAGCAATTTTTTTTAATGGAGAAAGCCATTCATCAAGCCACTGCTGTGTTTCACAAGCTGTCGAATAGTGCTTACACTGGTTAAAATAATCTTTATATTTCATTAAGCAACCAAATAAGCTGATCCCTTCCCACTGGCTGTATAGATGGTTTTAATTTTCAAAATCTGCAAATGCATCTTTTATGTCTCTGCGTGGCTGGAGGGCCTCAGGAACAGCCACAGCCAGGAGCAGGATGAGAGCAAAGTTTGAACTCCTGCTTTCTTGAAGGATATGGGCTTGAGCAGCTGTGGATAAGCTGGGAGGGTTACAGANGCTGCTGCCTATGAGAAATCCAGCTTTCTCCATTCCTGCATTGCTTTGAGGCCAGGCAATGCAGGATTCTGCCCATCCCAGACTAATCCAGGCACCCCACCACTCTGCATTCAGCTGCTGCTGTCCAATCTGTTGCAAAACAATCTGCACATTTACCAGCCAGAAACAGGAACCCTGTTATCCCAGGGCAGAGCTGCACTGCTCTAACCAGTGTGGCTCCCATCCATCCCTTCCAAGCACTGGCCTTGAAAACCTCAGGTTCCCCTGAAGCCATACAGCACAAGAGTGGTGCAATTTATGGGGCACCTCATAAAAGCATGGCATACAGGGGAGATCTGACCCTGGGTTTTAATATTCTCATCTTTGTACAAGGATTTAAGTTCCCCTATTTAGCTGGCAACTAATTTTGCATAATTCTGCATGTAATTCTGCCCTGAGAGAAGATGTGAAGAGAGACCCACACATTTCCTCACCAGCTGAAAACCCCTGTTCCTAGCGGCTTGTGTATATATGGAATTGAGACATCTCAGAACAATTTTAAAAATTAGGTATTGAAGCTTTCTGAAAAGTACCTGTCAAAAATACATCCATACTTTCCCTTCTATCAGGAAAAAAAACAAACCAACAAATCACCAAACCAAAATCACAAACAAGACATTTGCCCTTCTCAAGCAAACTCTGTCAGGTGAAATGAGGCTGGATGTAGGACGTGCAGCTTGCAGGGGCTTTGGACCATTATCTCTTTTCCCTCCAAATAGTGAGCCATCCCAAATTCAGAGAAATACTGCACTAAATTAATTGATCTACATGAGACACTCAGGTGCCATCATAAACAATGGAGTAATAAAACCTGTGAGTTAGAAATACGGAATGATTCCTAGAGGTTTCAAGAAGAGGATGCCAGCCTGCTTTTGACTGGTGGGTACCATGGGGTGTTTCTTTATCACTTCATCATCAAACCTGTCCCCAAAATGGGAGGGTTGGTCATGGTAGAGAAGGTGTTATCAGGCTTTCTTTTTGTGGGAAATAAGCTGTACANAGTCTATCCTGAAAGAAAGGGGACTCCTCATCCTGATTTTGTGCATCAGAGTTAGGAGCAGCCAAGAAAGGAGATGGAAGTTGAGGAAAGGTGCAGGAAAACAATAGGTGAGAGAAAAATGGCCCTGCCGGGAGCCTGTGGGCTGATGCTGCGGCGTTTGCTCAGCACAGGGGGTGGATGCTGCGGGCAGTGCCTGGGCTGGCACTCCCTGGGCCGGTGGTCTCTCTCTGCACAGCCCCTCAGGGCAGCAGCAGAGACTCTCCCACCCCCAGCATCACAATCCAGCCCTCTCCCAGCTCCCCACATTGCTCAGCACTGGCTGTGAGGTCTCCTCGCATGCCCTGCACCAGACCCTGCTGGGGCTCCCACTCCTTCTGTCTTCACAATCCTGGCATTGCTACCCCAGTGCCAAAATCCCTCCTATGGCTCACACCTCTCACTTATGTTTTCACTATGGAAGGCTCATGGATGCTGTGCCTACTTTTCTTCCCAAGCCTGCAGACTTCTCAGACCTCAGGAGCCGTGTCCTGCCTCACAGACAGCACATGGGATTTCCCCTAGCTGTAACTGCTGCTGCCTATGAGAAATACAGATTTCTCCATTCCTGCATTGCTTTGAGGCCAGGCAATGCAGGATTCTGCCCATCCCAGACTAATCCATGCACCTCACCACTCTGCATTCAGCTGCTGCTGTCCAATCTGTTGCAAAACAATCTGCACATTTACCAGCCAGAAACAGGAACCCTGTTATCCCAGGGCAGAGCTGCACTGCTCTAACCAGTGTGGCTCCCATCCATCCCTTCCAAGCACTGGCCTTGAAAACCTCAGGTTACCCTGAAGCCATACAGCACAAGAGTGGTGCAATTTATGGGGCACCTCATAAAAGCATGGCATACAGGGGAGATCTGACCCTGGGTTTTAATATTCTCATCTTTGTACAAGGATTTAAGTTCCCCTATTTAGCTGGCAACTAATTTTGCATAATTCTGCATGTAATTCTGCCCTGAGAGAAGATGTGAAGAGAGACCCACACATTTCCTCACCAGCTGAAAACCCCTGTTCCTAGTGGCTTGTGTATATATGGAATTGAGACATCTCAGAACAATTTTAAAAATTAGGTATTGAAGCTTTCTGAAAAGTACCTGTCAAAAATACATCCATACTTTCCCTTCTATCAGGAAAAAAAACAAACCAACAAATCACCAAACCAAAATCACAAACAAGACATTTGCCCTTCTCAAGCAAACTCTGTCAGGTGAAATGAGGCTGGATGTAGGACGTGCAGCTTGCAGGGGCTTTGGACCATTATCTCTTTTCCCTCCAAATAGTGAGCCATCCCAAATTCAGAGAAATACTGCACTAAATTAATTGATCTACATGAGACACTCAGGTGCCATCATAAACAATGGAGTAATAAAACCTGTGAGTTAGAAATACGGAATGATTCCTAGAGGTTTCAAGAAGAGGATGCCAGCCTGCTTTTGACTGGTGGGTACCATGGGGTGTTTCTTTATCACTTCATCATCAAACCTGTCCCCAAAATGGGAGGGTTGGTCATGGTAGAGAAGGTGTTATCAGGCTTTCTTTTTGTGGGAAATAAGCTGTACCAAAAAAAAACCAACAAAAAAACCCCAAAAAAACCCAAAAACAAAAACAAAAAAACCCCACAAAAACCCCAAAAAACCACAAACAAACAAACAAACCAAAACAAAAAAAAACAACAACAACAAAAAGGTCAAATCTGGACTTTGGAAAGTCTTTCAGAAGGGAATTTCAACACTTTATTTCACTGCTTATGGAGAGATGAATTTAAGGTTTGGAAGAACATGGCACAGCCTTGAGTCTGTGCCCTAATGTAAGGCACAGCTTGAGCACAAGGAAAAGATCAGTTAAAAAAAAAATCAAGCATGAAACAGAAGTCTGGTGCACTCGATTGGTGTTCAGGGTCCTGCAGATGACAGAAAAAAATAGGAGTAGCCCTGTCAGGTAAAAGGAAAGTTGTGGTCCTCAGCTTAAACACCTGCAAAGGTGCTACAAATCACTGCTGGTGTTTATGCAAAGCACAGGAACACACTGCTTGTTACTAACAGGGAAAAACAGCAAATGGTTTGTGCTGCAACATCCTTTCCCCCTTATTACCACCGGCAAAAAACATCATTGAAAACAGAATCACAGCAGAATATTCCCCCTCGCCTCCCCTGAAGCTGTTCTGCGTTATGATTTCATGCTTTAATTCCTTATTCAAAAACACTTCAAATCAGAAAGATAAATAACAAATCTTTGACTCTGTGTAACTCACATTCTAGGAAAACAGACTC
The DNA here is from genome assembly GCA_013400635.1 of Hypocryptadius cinnamomeus. Lineage (NCBI taxonomy): Eukaryota > Metazoa > Chordata > Aves > Passeriformes > Zosteropidae > Hypocryptadius > Hypocryptadius cinnamomeus. The sequence goes on from VYZP01055436.1 coordinate 44,303, forward strand.
ACTCTATAGACAGACATTGGGTTCATATGTACTTGGTACTAAATCAATTACGTACCTGGGGGGGTTATGAATAAATGATCTTACCAAGAGGTTTTTGTCAATGTTTTTTTTTAATATATCCCTAAATCTTTTAGATATATAAAGGCCCAAAATAATGCAAGATAATAACCAACATGTTATAAATGTTTTGTTCCTCACGTGAGATTCCAGAATATCTAAGGAAACAATTTCACCTTTGTAGTGGATGAAATATCGATAATTTGAAATACTGTAACACATCGTAGTTTCTCATTCAAGTGTCAAAGTCTGAGAGCAGCATCCACTATAAAAACAGGCTTCCAAAAGACTTTCCTTGTAACTGAAATAAGGAACTGAGAACAGCTCCCAAAAAAACCCCTGCAGGACTCTGCATTTCTAATCTCCCTGAAATATTTTTACCCCTGTGAATATTCCTGGATTTAAATAAAGTTAATTTCTAAGTGCAAAGAGAGATCACAATTAAGCAGGATCTAGTTAAACCTCAGTGACAATGCACCAAAAGCCAAACCTGAGCAATTACACCAATTCTTGCAGCTCACACTCAGCTATTCCTAGTGACCTTGGCATAAATAAAGAGATATTTTTTCTTAAAACCAGGAGGATTGCTAGCAGCTGAAATCTGGAAATACTTCCAGCTAGGGACAGCGTCACCAGTTTTGGGTAGACCTTGTCAAATAAGTGACTCTGAGGCTGTGCTGATGATGAGCACAGCAACTCTGTTTGTAATGCTCATCTATTTGCAGTGGAAACATAATAGGATGCAAGAGGGCTTGTAATTTTTGTAAAACAAACCTCAGAGCATCCTGCTGAGACAAGAAAGTTTTGTTGCAGGACCTTAGAAATTCTCAACACCAGGTTATGAGCAGCTGAGGTAACAGGCCCTGGCTGACAGGGGTAACTCGCATAATTTGCTGTGATTTTTATTTAAGGCTTCTGTGAAATCATTGTTTTTCCCCCAAAAGAGAACGGAATCGAGTGACTGATTGGACACTTCATTGGCAAAAGACTTCTCAATGCCTCTGTTTGCAGAGGCATTCTTCAGACGGCAGGCTTTCTAGGTACAAAATAAAGAAAATAAAATAAAGACATCCCTAAAGGCTCTGCTTCTGAGTGGGGGATAAGTTTCAGGGCTTGGAGCCCAGCAGCTTGCAGCGTAGAGCCAGGAGTGGCATCACTAAACATCCCCGTGGTGCAAAATCCCTTACTTGCCGTAATTTACATGAGACAACAGTGCTGACAGATCAAACCAGGACAAACCTCCCTTCTCCCCTTCAGAGCAGCACTCAAACCTCAGTGGAAGCTCTTGGAAACCACATTGAAGTGGAGCACTTTCCTGGAAAAAGAGAAGCTCTTGATATCAAGATCACTTTGACTCTCGTTTCTCATCTCATTCTGCCTCCAGATCAGTCAGCAACAACAAAAAATCATGCATTTACGATTTCTTATGATTTAGAGCATAATGGAAACTGAACCCTGCAGCCCAGCTCTGCCAAGGCTGCTGCTGCAGGCTGCACATCCGTGGATATGAAATGCGGTCGCATCCCGCTGCAGCCAGGCTCGCGCGTTCCTGTGCTGCCCACCTGCTCTGCCCTCTCCAGACCTTACAGCATCTCTGCCTGTGGACTGCCCTGAATTCAGAACTTGGAGTAACCCCAAAGCACCCTGCAATCAAACTGCTGAATTCACAAACTGCTTAAAGGGTTTATCGTTGGTGTTTTTATGAAAAGAAAAACAACAAAGTACCTGCTCAGTCCTTTGCCTCGCTTCTGTGAAAAAGGCTTTCTTGAGAGGCATCATTTTGTTTTCTCTAACACTGGCAAAGGGAATTTTCCAAACCAAACTCTGGCCTTTCCCAGGGCTGCTGGAAGCATGAGGGTGGCTGCCTGCTTGCTCTCTGCCCCCAAAACAGCTTTTGCCTGCAGCATATTTGATTGCAGATTGTTCCCGTGAGCAAACTGACTGTCTTGGAAGGCAGCCTCTTGGGACTGCTGGTCGAGGAATCTCCCATCCCTGGAAGATGGAGCAATATCCTGGAGGATTTTACCCATGACAGTCTCATTAAGATGACAAGGATCTACAGTTCTGTGTCAAAATATGTTTTTAATCCTGTGACCCTTCCTGTGTCTATCCTGAGCACCACAACCACGATGCTGATCTGACAATCTAACCCTGAGCCCTAACAAGGGAGATCAAACCCTGCAAGAAATGCACAGATAAGCTTTGTAAAGATTTTCTGAGGCAGTTTAAGACATTCCCAGCTCCTCTCCTGCTGCTCCCAGGTGCTGCAAGCCCGGCAGCCAGGCTGGCAGGAGGGAATGCAGGCTTGCCCTGGGTAATGCCTCAGCCCAGATGCTGGGCTCCAAGGGCAGGCACTGGGATTAGGCACACAGGGAGGGTGATTTCTCCCTCCACCACCACTATTCATCAAGTAGAAAGTAAAAAGTTGAAGCTGTAAGTTCTGGGTGTTAAGCTGAGGGAGTTTGGTACCCACACGAGGAGGGGAGCAGTGTGTCTGCAAAATGCAGAGGCTCCTGCCACACTGCTGGAGTTTAACCCTGCTGGCACAAAAGGACTTTCCTAGGTGCTCTTTTAGCTGATCAGATGAAGAGTTGTGAGGTTATGATGCCAAGTGCAATTCCGCTCGAAGGTGATTTTGAGAGATAGAAAGAGCAAGCAAAACTTGAGAGCAACAGAAGCTGAGAGCCAAACTCAGGATGTTTCTGCAAGTTCAGCTGGACCCTGCCTCTGCAAATGATTCTTGCAGCACTCCAAATAACAGTCACAAAACACAGGATGGCAACTGCTCCTGCTCAGATCTAAATCAGCTATAAGGCAAAATGACAGACAATCCTGCCGTTGTCTAAAATGAAAAAAAAAACCCAAACCTGAAAGGCAGCTCCACAAGCCATGCAGTTGTGGGGGGCTTCTAATACCTTAAAAGAATAAACCAGAAGTTTTAAGTTGTTCTTCTCTGCAAGTGGTAACACCAACTTTCATCCTACCAGTAAAAAAGATGCTTGAGCAGCTCAGTGGCTTTTACAAGGAGGAGCTGGGGTGGGGAAAAGACTTGTGCCACCTTAAAACAGGGCCACAAAGCAGAGTTAGTGGCAGCAGTGCCAGGGGCTGGGGAGCACCACGGGCGCATGTAAGGCTTCCTTTCCCGTAAGCCTTTGGATCCTACACCGAATTCAGCGCGGCTGCCAAGGTAAGCAATGTATTTTGGCCACCAGCAGGTGATCTGTGCTCTGAAGAGCTGTGTGCTGTAAAGGAGGCAGAGCTGCTAAATGTCTGCAGGGTTCTGGGGGTGACTGAAGTCCCTCAGCAGAGGCACGTTCACCCACCCCGGGCTAACACACGCCAGGAGCTCCCAGAGCTGCTCCCTGCTCGCTCTGCCAGAGCACGGCTGGAAACACCAGCTTTCCACAGCTCCCTTGACGAGAACATTTCCTCCCCGGCGAGATCCATCAGCTCGTCTCCCCCAGTGCAATTATGACTCTTTCTCTGGAAGGTCCCAGTGGAGCTCCCAAGCGCCACATTCACACTTTCAGTTTTACAGTTCTGCTGTTACTTACAGCACCATTTCTCAAATCAGTGTTTGCTCTGGCCATGCAGAGGCTGCTGTTGGTCCTAAGAGAGCTGTCCCAGCTACCCACAACTCCTTCTGTAAATATCTATTTCCCTCCCTTCGGAGAACTGCTGGTCCATCCTGCTCCCAGCCCTCCCTCAGAGACTCTGTCCGTCCCATGAGCTGTAATTCCACCAGAACTGCTTTAGGAAACAGAAGAAGTCTGAAGTTAAAAGGGAAAAAAAAAAAAATTTCAATAACTTAGAGTGAAATAAACTGACGGGAAAAGACCCAGGGTTTGGCTAACCCCAGTGCACCATGAATTAATTCTTGACTATATGCCTACATTTCCAAATTCTCCACCAGCACATTTTGATGGAAATTCCCCTAAGTAGATTCGTTTATTAGTAGCTGTATAGGATTGGAAAATTTGGGATTTATTTAACCCCTGTTCTTCAGCATTTTTCCAAATGAAGCAAGGTAGCTATAAATGTTCTGTTCAGACACAAGCTCTGGAAATCAGCACTCAACCTTTCGAAAGGGTTTAAGCCCAGCTGACATTAGTCAGTGCCTCAGTAGAAGCATTTTCAACTTGACAAGCTGAATTTTGAGTTGCCCCTGAAAAACCACTGGAATCTTAGAAAATGTGGATTATTTCTAGCTGAACAGTTTACCCATCATGTAACCAGTAAAACCAGTAGGGAGCTATATCAGAAGACCTGGTCCAGAACCTTCTCTGCAGCAGCTTCGTTTCGTCAGGGCTGGTTGTGAAAATGACAGAGGAAAAAGAAACTGTTCACTCCCGCTTCTTTTCATCCAATTTCCCTCTTTCTCAGGAAAATATTCTTTTAAAGGATAAAGACACTGGGAACCAAAGCCACAGCAGTCACTCCCTCTACAACTATATTGTGCAAAACTTGCCTGGCAAGCCTGCCCTTCTGTGATTTGTGGGAAGCTCCTCTGACTCTGTGTCTTTGGTGCAGGCAGCAACACTGGCACTAAGGAAAAGCAACATCTGCACCAGCCCCGTGAAACAGAGCTGTACCTTCTGATTCGGCAGTAAGATCACTTCTCATGTGTGTGAGCATGAGGAGAACCTCCTATTTAGGCATCAAGATATCTTTAAATTAGCAGGAAAAGCTGGAAAGCTGATCTAAACCATCCTTCTGTGTACTGGCAGTACAATTTTGGGTGTATTTTTGCATTGACTATGTTGGCATAATTTAATACAACCTCTCATCAGTCATGGGGTAACTCAGGGTTGAAGTCACTCTTACCCTTTCAGGAATTTTGTGCCCATTGCAGTTCTTAGTTAGAATGGAAAAACAACCTAGAAACACAATCCAAAAGCCAAAGGGCTGTAGGTCCAAGTCTCTCTGGCTGGGGTAGACAAGGAAGTGGGATTGACTTGCACCAACTTACTCATGGGTGAAAAGTGAACACGGAATGGATAAACCAAACAGTCAGCAAGCCAGTTCTGAGATGTGGTCAGGAGAAACACAGAGCAGTAAGAAAGTGCAGATTTACTCTCTGCCTGCCACTGCACGGGGGGTGTGGGCCAGGGAGAGGGGAAAACCTCTCATCCTCAGGGTGAATCCCATCCTGCTCTCCCTAGGACAGGCAAGGCAGAGGAAAAGCCTGATCTGCACTAGGGCACCCCTTGGGGCTCAGCCTTTGCCCTTCATCGAGGGCACGTCCTCTAGGTGGATGAGGTACCCAGCAGGGTCAGCTGTCCACGCCTTGGAAACTCAGGGAGGAGAGGGAAAAAACCAGCAGATATTGCTTGGAAAGCTGGGGAAGGTGGGTGCTGAAGGTTACCCCCGCAGCCCTCCTCGCTGAGCCCCGGGCAGGTTGGGAAGTGGCCAGCGGCTCCCCCAGCCTGAGGGAGGTCTCACCCGACCCAGCTACGAGCACATTTCGCTCCTCTTCCGTGCAGAGGTGAGGGAGAGGGTAAATAAACCCCAAACCCTCCAGCCCTGCCTTTGGGGAAGCGGGAGGCTACTTCAGACAAAACTGTTATCCATTAACATCCAATTATCACTTGGTCCAAGCCATTAATTATAAATCAGCCTCCTAATTGGGATAATTAGCTCTCTGCTACTTAATGTAGTATGACTGATGCGTTTGGAAAGAAGGTAATCAGTCCATTTGTTTAGCGATAGGCGAACAAATCCAACTCTCATGGTTTAATTTCAGCCGCAGCCTTCCCCCCTCGGCCCACCATCAGCATGCAGAGCTCATCGCAGCTCCGTTAATTGTTCGGGAATCACGGCAGGGATGGGCACACGCATCTCCGCGGGGCTTTCGGGACAGCAGCCCCCAGCCCGGGGATGCGACCGGACTCGCCCCTCCCTCGAGGGGAATTGCTGGGATTTTGGGGAGGGAGTTAATTAGAGGGGACGGGTTTGAACCTGAGCGTGACCCCACAGTTGGGATCGTTCCGGAGAAGCGAGAGGCTCTGCTTCTCTCACCCCCCGTCACCTCGGCCGGGCCTCGCCTCTAGAAACCATTTCAGGGAGAGCGGAAAAACTTTCCTCTTGATTTTTTTTCCCCCCACTCCCCTTTTCCCCACTTCTCCTGGATGTCTCATTAATGCCGGCTGCTCGGCGAGCCGCCGATAGCTGCGGGACATGATTAGATATTTATTACTGTCATTTACATGGAAAACTTGAGCTAACCAAGTGGAACTGGAGGGGGCCGCCGGAGGGGACGGGATGAGGCGGAGCGGGGACATTTCTTTTTCCCCGGCGGAGGCGGAATGCGGGATACGGGCGGAGCGCGGCCGGCTGGAGCAGAGGCTGCGGAGACAACCCCGCAAAGCCCCCAGCCAGGGGCAGGGGTGTTGGGCCGAGCCCTCCCCGGGTCTGCGGCTGCGATACCACCTCGCTCCGGCCGCGTTTCGTTTCCAAAGGCAGCGGGCAGCGCTCGGTGCGGGAATCCCACCGGGAAACGGGGAATATTGCCCCCTCCCTGCTTTCTGCTGACGGCCTCGCCGAGGCGACCCTCGGGGACACCAGGGACCTGTCCCGAGATGCGCTGACCCCTTTTTCCCCCGAGGCGCCGGAGGTCGCCGCCTGGAAATAAATGGAAAGCGCAGCCGGGAAAAGCCACCGACCGCGGGGACCGGACGGCTCCGTATGGGGCTCTTCTTGTCCCTTCTCTCCCCAAATAAAGGGACAGGCACGGCAAGCGTCGCAGTCAAACCCCATCTCCATCGGAGGAGAAACTTCCCCGAGGGCCTTGCTTTGGGCTAGAGCAGCCCGTGTGTCCGGTCCCCCTCAAGGCTCCCGGGAGGTCACCCTCGCCCTCTCCCTGGCCCCTGCAAGGGGAACGGGTCCCGGGTGCCCCGGGCAGCCAGCACCGAATGGAGACACGGACTTTTTTCCGCTCAAGTGCTGGCCGCGGCGGAGCACAACCCACCCCCCTTCCCTATCTGTTATCCCATGGCCCGAGGGGCGACTCTGGCGGAGATGTATGAGATCTCTTGCGGTAAAAATATGCATGCGGATCCCCATTTGGTTAGCCCTATAATGGAGGTGTAAATAGGTTTCGACTGCGAAGCCCTTAATTTATCAAGAAGGGCTGACAGCGCAGGTCCGGGATTTATACACCCCTTAAAGAAGGAGAGCATGCAGGGGGGCCGCAAAGACCGGCCTGCCAGCTCCTTACAGGGGACTCCCCGTCCGTTTTGCCGTCTAACCTCGTAGCGGGGTGATGTGGGGTGTGATTTGTCCTAGAGAGACTTCCTAGCGCTGCCGGCATCTTGCCCTCCCTTGCCGTCCCTTCCGCACTCAACTTCCAGCCGCACCAGAAAGAAAAACCAATCCCGGAGCCACCCCGAGCGGAGCCACCGTCCCCGGCTCCCGGGCCCGCTCGGGGCTTTTTGTGCCCTCGACAGCTCTCCCCAGGCTGCGCAGCCTACTAAAACATCATTATGTAAATAAGGGGAAAGTTGCGCTCTCCGCCCGCGGAGCCCGGCTGACGGAGGGATGCGCGTCCCCCACCATCGCCCGAGCCGGGTTACAACCCTCGCATCCCCGCCAGCTGCCTAAACCCGCACCGGAGCGGGCTGGCACTTGGTGTCAATAGGAACGAGGCCCCGAGTGGTAGTGGGGGTTTGCGTTATTTTTTTTTCGCGGTAATTTGGATTTTTTTTTGAAGCGTGGTATACTTCAAATAAACAAGGAAAAAAAAAAAAAAAAGAAACAAAGGGGGACAGGAGGATGGAGCCCGGGCTGGGCTTCTCCTCGGCGGTGCGCGCATCCCTGCCAGCGGTCCCTCCGCCGGCCGCACATCCCCCACGGACAGATTCCCAAAGCGATCCCCAAAGTCTTCTTCTCTCCCCGCCGGCATCCCCAGCCCACCCGGACCCGCGCTGCCCGGGGGTGCGGGGGGGTTCTTACCTGGGGCGGTGGGGCAGCCTCTCGGCCCGCCGTGGGAGCGGGGACACGCGTGGGAGCGCGGCGCTGCGCCCCGGCCCGCCCTACTCCATCCGCCCGCGCTGCCTGCGCGCTGCCTGCGCGCCCGGCGGAGCTGCCATCTACCGGGAGTCAGCATTGGAGAAGGATTTTTAAAAGGAGCTTCATAGCGACCCGGGAGCTACCCAGCAAGATTTTCAATGGTCCTCCACCCTGTCAATCAAAACGGGGCTGCCGGTACACCCCCCACCCCCCAACACTTCTTACTAGTCATTTACTCCGAGCCGAGGTGTAAACGCCTAATTAAATCCCTGGAAGCGGACGGGATGCCGGTGGAGGGAGGAGGGCTAGAGCCAGGACCGGGGGGGTGATGGGGTCCGTCAGGCGCAGGGAAGGGAAGCCGTGCCTGTGCCCGCGCCCCCCGCTTAGCACCGCGCTGGATCAGACCCTGAAGTTCCCCTGTCCCCGACAGCCCCTGGGTGGTGATGCTGGAGGGGGATAATCTCCCAACTTTAATTACAGAGCGACCGCGGCCCCCCACCCTCCTCCTGGCCGCCTCGCTGTCCCAGCTTTGTCTGCTGCACCCCTCCAGTACTCTTTAAAATGCGGGGTTGGGGGAACGGCCACGGGCACAACACGGAGAAATAAAATAGGAGCGGTGGAAGGAGCTCAGAGGAGCGCTGGGCGATGGATTCGCCGCCCGCCCCGTCGGGAAAGCTCCGCTGCGGCAGCCGGGAGCGCACGGGCGGCCCTGCCGGGCCGGGGGAGCCGGGGAAGGCAGAGGGAGGGACAGCGGGTAGGGGGGACCCCGCGGAGCTCCGACGGGCAAGGAACGGGCACTTAACGCATCTCCCCGCTCATGATTTTTTTTTTTTTTTTAACATACTTTCCCCCGAAATACTTTTTTTCTTTCCTTCGGTATGTAAAAAGTGGGATACCAACTTTTCCTTTCCTTGTGTTTCCTTTTCTTTCCCTTTTTGCTCTCTCTGCGGGATTTTCGCAGGTACCTTCGTCCAGCGGCCGGGCTGGTTATCTGGCAGAGCTCACTAACTGGAGCGGTGGTTGTGTTTGCTTTTCAGCTTTGCCATGCCTTCGCAGCAGAAAGAGCAGTTTAAAGCCTTTAGAGAGATTGCTAATAGATGCCAGTTCCTTGCCTTTAGATTCTCTCCCAGCCCAGGAGGATTTAGGATGGGATTGGGAGACGAGACGCCATTTCAGGCTCCAAAACACCCTGTTTTAAAATGACTGCGGGTAAGAGGATTAAAACAATAATACCCTTCTCTTCTTGAAGGTTTTTTTTTTTCCTCTCTCCCTCCTATAGAAAAGATTTCTTCTCCCAGAGCAAAACCGTTTAGACAGGAATTAAGGGAACAAGAAAGAATAAGAGAGGGGGAGAGGACCTTTTAATTTGAGCTTGATATTTTGAACAAATTCTTACCAAAAGAAAAAAAAAAAAAAGGGATTGGTCTAGCTCGGGACACCAGAAGGCTCCAAGTGCCACTTCCTTGTATTTATTTTTCATTGCATATATTTATTTAATTGTTTTTTTTTTTAACCAGAGGTTGTGGGGTACCAAGTGATCGTCTCGGGAAAGAGAGGGAGGGGGTGAACCTATTGAAATCCATTCCAACCTATTCGTGCCTTCGCTCCGCCGTCCCGCTGGCCCCCAGGAGCGAGGAGAGCCTCTCGCCCCGTGTTTCCCCCCGCACCCTCAAAACCCACCACCCGCTTTTGGCCACGAAACCGATTGGGCGAAACTCGGCGCACCGATGGCCGCGATCTCTTTTCGGTTATGTTTTTTGGAGACCCGACCCCGGGCCGGCCTGGGCAGCACCCCGCACAAACAACGCGGAGTGGCCCTTCTTGCTTTTTTTGAGGTGCCCCCGCGGAGGACACCAGCAGTGCCACCGCCCCCCGAGTTTGCCACCGGCACCTTCCCTTCTGCGCGAATCACAACGACTTGCAGCGGGGCACGGCGGGGAGCCGGCTGCCGACGCTTCCCAAAATTCAGCGGCCCCCCTGGAAGCCCCTCCTCGCCCCGCAGACCCCGGCTGGGAGCAGCCCCGCCGACCTGTAGCTCGCGGCATCTGGGGCACAAACATCAACCCGGGCGGACAGAAAATGTGCCCCAAAGCCGGCAAACTTGGCGGGGCTGCCGCGCTCCGTGCAGCGGGGAAGGGGCTGCCGAGAGCCGGGGGGCTCTGCCTGTCCGGGCTGGGGCAGCGCCTCTCCTCAGTTGTTTCTGAATTGTCGCTTGCGGCCAGGCACGAATTCCCAACCCCTGCGACCGCGATGTCACCATTGTCTCGACTCTCTGCTCGCTGAGAGCACGGGAGATTTTGTCATGACTTCGACGAAAAAGCCTGTTTTAATTCCTCCCTTCCCCTCGAAGAAATAATAAGAGTTTCCCTCTGTCTTCAGAATATCTTCCCGAGCTCTCCAGCGACGGGATTCCTGCCGTTTAACCAGCCCCCATAAATAAATAATTGCGTTTAATTCGGCTCTTATTCGCAGAAACGAGTAAACAGCGCATTTAGCGCAGCTCGGAAAAGTCACCCCAGTTTGTCTGCGGAACGGACTTAGGACATCTCCCCCCCGCCCCGAGGTATCGATGGGGCAAAGCATCAGGGAATCGGCACCCCTCGTGTCCAGATTACAGGGGTTTCTTCTCCAAAACGCGGGGAAGCGAGGGAGGGGTGCGGAATGCGCAGGAGGAGGGAAGGCAGCCCCGGGGGGACCCCCCCAGGAATCCCCCGCTCCCCCACGAGCCTCCCCATCCGCCCCGGCGCTCCTCAAACTTGTGTCTGGCACCGCGTCCGACACAAAACCTCGGCTCGGCTGGGCGAGAAATGGTTCTTTTCACCCCTGCCAAAATAATAATAATAATAATAATAATAATAATAATAATAATAATAATAATAATAATAAACAACGGTGGAGACGAGGCTAGATATCGGGCAAATTTTTCTCCGTAAGTTTTGCCTCACAGAAGAAAATGAAATATGGAAATAAATAAATCTGCCACCCAGACTTGATCCTGCACTTCGAGACGGGGTGGGAGGAATTTATTAGTTCGCCATGTAGAAGGGATATTTTAAGTTTCCATGATATTAATGGTAATATTTTTGGCAAACTGTCTGGGTCTTTACATGTACCAAAAAATCGCCTTCAAAGATAATTTTTTATGTCTTTCCTAAGTAAACCGTGAATTTCAGGCTTCCATGTAGGTTCTAAGCCCCCTCACCTGCATGACGGGAAGGACAGCTGCTACTTTTAATTTGAAAAACTGCTTATTTTGTGGGGGAAAAAAGCCCAAAAAAACCCCTAACCGAACAACAAAATAAACAGTGGAACGATCAGGGTATAATGCTGGAAGAAAATTGTGGTTTTCTCATTTTATTTAGAAACACATATAATTTCCCTATCTCGGGTATTGAACACACACCGCTCCATCCCCATCCCTGCAGAATAATGTGTTTGCATTTGCACAGAAATCGTGTGCTTTCCTTTCCTTCAGAACAACTGAAATCAAAGCCAAGCTGGTTATGTTTTAAACAGCTAATGCATTAACTCCCTCCCTCTCTCTCTTTGTGGTTTTTTTTTTCTTTTTTTGTTTGTTTGTTTGGTCGTTTGACTTTTTTTTTTTCTTTTTCTTTTTTTCTTTCTTTTTTTTTTTTTTTGGTGTGAATTTTATAATACCTCTTGCCAGGACAGTAAACTGTGTTAAAGAAGTGAAAATTTAATTTTAGGCTGAATAATGAGAAATAAAGCTCCATCTTTGGAAGATGGACAAGGAAGAAAACTCAGAACACTGACAAGCCTCCTTACCCCTGGATCTGTGGCAAATACAGTGCAAGACATTTCTACTTGCCTCAAATTATAATGGCAACAAGGTCTTAAAATAGCTGCTTAACTAAATCAAGGCCACTTTGCTGCTTGGTTTTGTTTTGGATTGTTTTGGGGTTTCCCCCCCCCATCTCTCTCTCTCTTTTTAATTTTTTGGGGTTTTTTTGGGTTTTGTTCTTTTTTTTTTTTTCTTTTTTTTTGGTATGGGGCATCTTTTGGGGGTTTGAAATGTTCCAGACATTGTCCAGTACTTTGTCCTCGACGCCAACTGCATTCGTGTGAGACCGAAAGGGGATTAACTTGTGAACTTTTAAAAATCAGAACTTAAATGAGAGGCAAATCTAGGCCACAGCTCATTGTGGGAACCGTTTCTTAAGCAATTAAAGCGAGAAGAAATTCCTCGCAGCCTTTTTCCTTAAAGCAGCTTTCTGAAGGATTTAAGGAGGACTAGTGTCCGGTCCATCAAGAAAGATTTAAACTGCACAGTGATATAGAAAATCTCCACTTGCTCTTATTTAAAGGGGCACTATCACCATTTCCATAAGACCCTTGACATTGTTTCTTTAATCTTGTTTATAAACTTAAACAGATTTAAAAAGTTTTTTTTCTCTTCTCTGCCTCCTTTTTTTTTTTTTCATGAATTCATTGAAAATATATTTGATGCAGTATTTGAAAAGAGACCAAAATAGGCTCTCAGTTGGCTCACAGTTAAGGATTTTCTGTTACTAAAAAGTCTCAAGCCACAGCTTGCTACATTTCTCCTTTTGCTCTTGGAGGTTTGGAGGAAAGTGAGATTAGTGGGAAGAGGAATTTATATTTTTTTTCTCTGGGGTCAAGTATGCAATAAAAGTTTCTTTCTCCCCAAATTAAGAGGACACAAAGCACCTTTCCCCCCTGAAATCGACTCAAACCTCCATGCAATATTTGTGGTTTAGCACATTTTCCTTTGGCTGAGGGTAGAATTATATTCTAAGCAGCCTCCTGTAATGTCAGGTTTCTTTCTTTTATTCCCTCCTTTCTCTTTCTTTGCCCCACCAGTGCTCCCTCCTTAAGTCCTGGCTGTTGGGGCTGGTTCCTACCCATATTTAGAGGTCAGGCAGTATTTCTTACAGTTTTTCCAATTTGAGCTACTTGACAAGGTTTTCTGCACTGCATTCAAAAAATACCTGCTAACCTTATTCCAGGAAAACCAGTTGTTCCCCCTTAAGTCTTAAAAAGAAGAAGAGGGAAAAAAAAAAAAAAAGAGTGAACACCTTGGAGTCACCAAAGCTTTTGGTGCTTATAGCTAATTAATAGCCCTAATGATATTTTTCCAAGTCCATGAATACATTATGTTTGCAATCCAAAAAGCGTTAGCCCCATTCAAGGGTACTTCAACATCTGCTCATTTAAGGGCAATTAATCATTTTGATATATGGTTTAAAATTGACTGCTTCCAAGGGACTTTTTTTTTTGACAAGAATAACAAAGCAATTTGCCAGGAGCCATCTTCTGGACATGTTATTAGCAGAGCCTTCATCTTAAAGAGGGTTAAAAAAAAATCCTCAGATTTAGGTACCTGCTTTAAAGGGAACCCAACACCTTCTCTCTCCTGCTTGCTTTCCTACACTTCCTCCAATTCTTCATCCAGCTTTTCATTCCTCTGTCAAGAGTTAGAGAACACTTCCATCTAGACCTAAAGTTTAAACCTTGACTGCAGAGGCATGTGAGTTTATAATTTTGCCCCTCAAGAAGAATGTGAGCTGAATATTACAAAATACAGAGCAAGCTCATCTCCTCCTCCCATTTCTGCTTTCTCTTAATTGTGATAATAACTAGTTTTGTGTTTTTGAGTAAAAAATGCTTCTTATTCCCTCCTTGGTCTCAACCTTCTCTCAAATGCAGCCAAGGAATTTTTTTTTTTTTTTTGCTATTAACTGCAGTTCATAACTGTAATAAGCCATTCCTTAGTTCAGCCTATTTTTCAAAAAATACCTGTAAGGAATCAAATCTACCAAGAGCATTAGGTGAAAACAGCCAAAAAGATCAATTTTTTCAGCCTGTGGTTCCTGGTAAAAGTGTTAGCTGAGAGAATGTAAAGGGGAAGTCTCTCCCGTGCAGGGAATTTAAAGTATAGTTATGACAGGCAGATCTACTTATTTATTTATTCAGTGAATCCCAGCTGTGTTCAGAGGCTCCTGCCAAACAGGGGGCCCTTTCCAGCCCGGGAGCTGCAGATGAAGGAGGGCATCCAGGGCAAAAGAGATAAGCAGGAAAGGTGATGAGAAAAGGCAAATAAATAGAGGAGCAATGTGCCCAGCAGAGGCAGAGTCTGGAGGAGAGGCCTCCCTCAGCTGAGTCCCTGCCCTCCTGGGAGAAATGGATTTCAGGGTCCATCTTCCCTTGGGGACTTCTGCTCTGCTCTGTGACAAAGGCACAGGTGTCTCTCCTCCTGTCTGTTCACAGGCTGCCTGGAAAGAACCAGCAAAATTGAACTTTGCAATAATGTGTCAGAAGGGCTCCTGTTTAATTTAAAATGTTACTAATTTATTTTCTGTCTCGATGCATCAAAAATTGCCTTTTTGTTAACACCTGGGTTGGATTCAGAGCCCTTTATCTGTGGCTGTGTTCTGGTCTGGGGCCATCCAGTGCCCAAGATACTCCTTATGCTCATGCAGTTTTTATTCATCAGTCTACAGCCAATGAAATGCCATTATTTGCCTAAAAAAGTTTATGTAAATGAGTGGAGGTGATTTAAAAAACATCCCACTTCTAGAAGATTTGGTTTTTTATCAGGAATTTGAAGGCACCCTCCAAGTAACTAAGTAGCCTGGAAAAAAAATCCAACCAGGGGAGAAATGTGGGTGGTTCTGAGTTGACCCTGCTGCTGTGGTGTGTTGCAGTTGTAGTTTGGGTATGAACCATCTCCTGTTCTTGGAGGATGGAGTGGTGGGGGCAGGTGACATCACCCAGGCCGTGTGGGGGACACAGCACGGGTGGGAGGTTGGTCCATCAGCCACCACATGGCCAAAAAAGACCTGGTAGCTCCTTAGTTTAGATCTGAGAAAAATGTTCTTCTTCCCCAGTGAGGCTGCAGAAATGACAATTTAAAGTCATTGTAGACCCTTCACTTTCATATTTTGCTGATTTTTAGGGGTTTTTTCCTACATTTTTTCTGTATTTTACAGACAAAAGGCAGGGAAACATCTGAAAACAAGCCACTTTTCAGTCAGGCCCACAGATGAGGAGGGCTGGAGCACAGGCTGAAGGTTCAGCCCATCTGCTGCTGCTGGAGGAGGAGCTGAGGAAGTCTGCCCAGCCCCTTTGTAAAGGGTGGGCAACGTGGTGGGGTTTGTTGGGGTTTTTTTTTTTGTGTCTGTCTCACCCATGGATTAATTTAGGGGAAAATAATCTCTTGGGGTTTTACAGTGTTCATACTGAAACCTGGTCCAAACATATCCACCCAGGCAGCTCCACAGACATCTTGTGCCTGGAATTTTAATATTCTCCACACTCATGGGATGCAGGTTGGGATGCTGCCTCTCCTCTGACAGGTGTTTCCTGGCCAGAAAAGCCTTTCCTTGCCTCTTGGAGAGGTGAAGAGGTCTCCACGTGGCCACTGCTTTGTTATTCAGATCCTGATGGAAAGAAATGTGAATGTGGAGGAAGGCTGTGATAGGGATGTTACAGCTCCAGGAGGGCTGGAAATGTTATCCAAGCAGAAAACAAACTTCAGGAAGTTACTCATACTCAGGCCCTCCCCATGGGCTTGGCATGGAGACACTGCATTTTCCAGCTTGAGACCCTTCCCACATGAGGAGCAAAGGTGGTTAAGTAGCAAGACAGTCTCTGCTTGGGCTCCCTTTGCAGCACTCCATAATTTTGTCAACAGCTGGGGTTTTTTTTTGTTTTTGTTTTTTTTTTATTTTAAGAGCACAAGGTAAATCCAAAAGAGGACCTGCATCCTCTGGGAAGAAATGATGCACCTGCCTGTGTGGGCACGAGGCATGTAATGAGTTTGGGGCAATGAAGGTGTTTCTGACCCTGACTCTCCTGAGCCCTTAAGCCACTGTTGTGTCAGCCCTCTGCTCCTTTAGCTGAGGTCCAGCTCTGCACTGGGGGGTGCTTTGAATCCAACATCACTGTCTGCTGTGGTTTATCCCCCAGAGAGCTGCTTCTCCTTGTCCTCAGGAAAGACATTACTCTTGCAGCTTGGTTGCTCTAAGTGTGCACTCAGGCTCGGTTTATACTGAGAGCTGGGTTATCCCAGCTTTCCATCCCTGAAACCAGAGGAGGGCTTTGCCATTGGCACCAAGGATTTGTCCCTCACCAGCAGATCAGACCCAGAGCTGGATCTCCCTAGCCATCTTTTCAGAAAGAAGCCCAAATGTTGATCTCCTGGACAGCAGTGCAGGCTCTGCCAGTCCTGGCAGTGAGGCTGGATGCAGTTCAGTGCTATTTCGCTGGTGCAAACCCCAAGTAATTTATTCAAAAGCGATGATATTTATCTAGATTTACATCATTTAGCACTAAGTTCAGTCCTTCAGTAACGGATGCTCAAATGCATGACTGCATTTATTTTGTACCTACCTCTGAGCAAAATGACAGATACGTTTCCTGGGGGATAAAATCCATCTCCCAGGCACACAGCCAGGCTGGCCGTGTTTTCTGCAGCAGAAATTTCAAGGGCATAAAAGGAGTGGGGAAAAGGAACTTTTCCTCCCAGACCAGGAGCATGGCCCAGTGGCCACCTGCAGCAGCACTTGTGCACCATGGCTCCAGCCTTGTGTTGGGTTGTTGGAGCAGCTGGAGGAAGAGTTTCAACCCAGTTTCCCTGCACTGGTGCCAGTTTTGGGGATGTGTTGGCTGCAGGCACCCGTCAAGGCTGTGCCATCTCCTGTGCCACCCCACCTCAGTGGGTTTCTCTGAGGGGGTGACAGAGGAGGAGAAAGGAAAATGAGCCCTGCTCAGTTTTGTGTAACACATGACATGAAATATGTTAGGTAAACACCTTATTAGAAATGATTTGTCATCCCTCTGCCTCTCTCAGCTGCATGTAACTCTATCTCCAGACTATTATAGTATCAAATATATTTTACAAGAGTTTTACCTACAGGTGACTTGCTCTTTATTACTGGATGTAGGCAAAATCAATATTTTAGTAACTAGAAGATCATTTATTTTGCTTTTTGAAACATTTTTCAACAGTGGGAGAGCAGCTAAAGCCTGTGAAGCTATGATTAAGAGCCCCAAACTCTGCCTTCCTTTCCTTCTATGCTTCCTAACCCATTTATTGACTTAAATAGGTAATTTCCAAACCCAGAACATCATCCTGAACAGCCACCACTGGTGCATGTGGGTTTTTTTTGTTGTTTTTTTGGGTCTTTTTTCCCCCTTGCAGACAGATAATTCTTTAAACTTGGATAATTTCAAGAGGGAATCAACTTAATATAAATATATCTGTCACTGGTTGAAATAGAAGCAGATTCTGGCCTTTCAATAAGGCTACTTCTGCAGTCCCACACTGGGGAAAAATCAAAAATTGCTCAGAACTGATAATGCATTCCTCCAGCTCCACAGCCCTGATGGAGTTCAGTCAGGCCAAATACCCTGGCTGCTTTTATGTGTTTATTTTACCTTGTGATTTGTTTTGAAGGTCATATGATGCAAAGATGATGGAGAGGAAATGCTTGTTGTTTAGGGAGGTTTGTCCCTGAGTCACAGTGCTCTGCTGCTGGCAAGTGCCCCACAAGGAAAGGAAAATGCTGCTGGGCTGGTGCACAGGAGAGAGAGGCTTTTGCCTCTTCTCCCCAGCCACAAAGGCTTTGGTATCCTTCAGGTTTGTGGCTCCTCTTGCAGCTGATAGAGCACTTAATCAATAAAGAAATAATCTCAGGCTGAAATGTCCATGTGCTCTCATGCCTGGGACTTGGAGGGAACAAGTGATATTGCTCTATCCATGGAGGTGAGGGCTGCTTGGATAAAACCTCAGATTTTAGATGCCCAAGAAACAGCTGAACATCTGTACTTTACATCAGCCTGGGCTTTGATTTACCCTCCTGTGAGCCAAGGAGAAGGGTATTCCTCCATGTGGAGGTGAGGAGCCAGACACCAGCAAGAATGATGAGGAAACCCTTCCTCCAGAGAACCATCTCTCCAAGCACCTCTCCCCCACCCTGGGATGTACTTCCCACCCATCCCACCACCTCTGGACACTGCAAACTGCTGGTCCAGTGAGACCCTGTCCTGGGGTCACTTTGGTGTCAGCCAGCCCATCCAGGGTCCTGCTCTCAACCCATTCTCCCTTCCAGCAGCAGGAGCAGGACTTTACTTATGGCAAAGCAAAGGGAAAAGCAAAACAGAAGAGATTTTTGCTCATCATCCCTTTGGTTTTAACAAAACTTCTCAACCAGCCATTTGATATCAAATGAGCAAAGGTGTTTGCTTAAAAAAAGTACATATGCACATACTGGTGTGCTCACATTCAAACACATGGACAAGTGTATAACCTACAGTTTTTAGGCTATAACATTTATCCTCTGGAATGCCCTTTGATGAAGTCAAAGACCTTCTGAGTCACTTAATTTTCCAGAAAAGTCTGATGTAATAGTCTACTTGTGACAAGAGGGATTTTTAGGGTTTCTTTCTAATGGGTATTATCTCTTCAGTAAAATGTAATTTCCTGTTTTGGAGGGAAGAGCTTGATTCCCTTACTCATTTAAGCAAGGATACTTTTTTTTTTTCATTCTGGCACAGCTGCACAGGGTCACACACACTGGGTTTTGGAGGATGAGGATCCTATAGACCCTGCAGCCCAATAGGGTGTTACATCTGTAGGCTCACAGCTTTGCTACAAGCACTGTGGGTATCAAGGTATGACCCCATGTCCTCCAAAATAAAGAAAGAGCTGGAGACACACATAAATCCCCACAGGATGGAAATAAGCTGTCATTCAGGAGTTTTTCTGGATTTGAGTTGGGGTTTACTTTTTCTTGCCCCTCGTTCCTGCTTTTGAAATTATCTTGTCATGCAGGAAGGTCTGGCAAATGCAGTGTCCCTTTGTATTTTGATTTGGGTAGGGGTAAGTCTCCCATATGTGTAAAACCTTAAGGTTTTGGAGGTTCTCTGTCTCCTGCCAAAAACCCCCATAGTCTGTCTTCTAATGCTTGGAAATCCTGTTGGCAGAGAAAATGAAGTGCCATCATCACTTGGTGCTCGATCATGATTTATTTCTATTTTACTTACAGCTTTTTTTTGCAAGGATATCATCACATGAGGCTTCTCCAGTTTGTTCTGCTTCCTACCAGAGTCATGGCAGAGGACCTGGGTCTGGCTGATGGGGACATCTCACCAGCACACACTAAGATTTAAGCATCTCCCAAAGGTGGGGAGGCTGAGGATCACCATTCCCTTACACAGCTGGCTTGTGTTTGAATAAATGAGATTCCCTCATCTCCCAGTGCTGGGCTCCAGCGTGTCTGGAGCAGTGCTGTGGCTTCTTTTCACCAGGTTTGCTGATGATGGTCCAAGTTTCACTCAGGAAAAATGCAAGTTTCACTCAGCAGAAATGCTGCCCAAGCCCTGGTGAGGCCTTGCCTTCCCCTCACTCTTCTCTTGCCAGCCCCAGCTGAATTTTGGCCATTTTGGAGCAGGAGCCTGGGAGGCTCAGGCGGCCTCACCCCCTCTGCCCCAGCACCCACCGTTCCCACTGCAGGTCTGGCCATCTCGCATTCACAACGTGTCCAGCAAAGTTTGTGTCAGGGGGTTTAAACTTTAGATTTGTGTGACCAAGGAATTCCCAGTTCTGTTGCATGTGCTCCCCTGTCTCTCCCTCTCCCCCCCGTCTTTCTCTTGGCTGTGAAACAGCACAAGGAGACTCTTTGTATGCTCCTAATCCTGAAGCAACACAGCTTTAGCAACATCCAGGGATAAAAGCACCATCAAACCACAACTTTATGGGGGCAAATCTCCTCTAATCCCTCGCTTTAGCTAAACAAAGCTTCTTGCCCTAATCCGCTATCGCTTTAAAAAAAAAAAGCTCAGATTTTGTTTTTAGTAAGAAGATGATCCAAAGGACTAATTTTAAGAGAGACTAACCAACTCTGACAGCTTTTAAAATAGACGACAAGAAAATAGATGCAAACTTTCCTCTCAATTCAAGGGTTTTCAGGCAATGCAATAAGAAAAATATCCAGGGTTTAACTGCTTTCCTTTAAGCTCACTTTTATTGTATTAAATGCTCTGACCAACTCAGATTCAAATCACCAGGCCCAAATGCCATTTGATCTTTAAAGAGAGAGTTAAAAAGTGTGCATATTATTCCCAGGAAGGCAGTCCAAGGAAAATCAATTATCATAAACAAGGATTATATTACACACACGGTCAATATGGAAAAACAAACATGATGCTGATAATGGGCAGAGGAAGTGGCTCACATCTGAGGCCACTTTGACTGCATTAAAAATAGCTCCTTATTAATTTCAGGATGGTTGTGTGTAAGTATGGTAATGAGGAGAAGTCAAGCTCTTAAATAGTCAGGCCAAGCTTTCACTCCAAACATGAACCAAATGCTGAATTTTCCTTCCTTTTAATTTTTTTTTTCCTTGTGGGATGTAGAAGTGTTACAGTTTGACTTGGGGGCTCAGTGTGTGTGCAGCTTAGCGCTGCTTGGCTTCAGGTGTGGGAAAATGCTGGGCTTGGAGGAATCAGGGGTTACCACTGTGGTTCCCCAGGGATCCTGCTGCTTTGAGCCCCTGCAGTGAGCAGGTGCCTGTCTCACTCCCATCACATTCCCTGGGTGCTGCAGGAAGCCAGCTAAACCCATCGGTTTCTTCCCCTGGCTTACATCTCAGCACTTACTGTGAGGAATTTTCATTTCTTCTAGTCTGACATTCAGCAATCTGCCTGCAGGATGAGGAGGACGAAGAGTGGGATCGTTGCAGCATCGTGGTTTCATCCTTACTCATGCTTTGCTCCCAGGGAGCAAGTAAAATATGTACCCATGTTTTTTCAACATGTTTGATACAGCCTGGCCACCTTGCTGATGTGAGCAGGTCTCAGTTCCCTCAGCACACCTGGGTGGGAAGGGATGCAACCCCACCCATCTACTCCCATGCTTGTGACTTTGCCCCAAACTGGGATGGGACCTTTCCTCGTCACAGATCCTTCCTGCAGCCTGGCTGGGGAGCAGCACAAAAACCCAAAAAAGCATTTCTGTCTCCAGGGGAATTCCAGCACTTTGAAATGTGCTTTGGTGCAAATACCACTGGGAAGTCAAAATGATCTGTGGATAATTTTGTCGTTCTGATATCACAGGATGTGTGCAAACACCGAATACAGAATGAACATGGTATTCAGTAAAACTGAAGCTGTGGGACTGTTTTGACATAGCATAAATGTAGAAGTTAAACAAAGTGAGGAAACTCCCCACCACGTGGAAACTTGCTGAAATGAAGCGGTTTTGATGCTCAGTGTGCAGAGAAACTCTGGGCAGATTCCTTGGATGTTCTCCCATTATGACAGGCTGTCAAGCATGACATCTTTTTGCCATGTGTCGTGTGATTGCAGTCAGATGGGGAACGGTTCTGCCTGACTCCTTGGGAACGTTCCCCATAAATCCAGCTCGTGGGGGAGCCCCAAGCCCCTTCTTGCTGCAGATCAGCCCAGCCTGCACCAATGGCCATGGATCCCACCTTGGAGGGGAGCCACTGATGGTCTCCCAGATGTTCTCCTGGTCCCTGTGCTGGCACTGCACCCGCTGGCTGCACTTGACTCCCTGTGCATCTGTGACAGAAGCGTGTTTCCTGAGGCCCTTGGCTGCCCAGGAGCTTTGTCCTCGGCCAGAGAGACGTGTATAATCTTTGGCTAAGCTCCCCCAGGACCCCCAGCCTCTCTGTGCTCAGCCACACTGAAAGGGCCCTTTTGAAGTCTGCCCAGCATTGCGGGGTGTGTTTGCCCTCGGACGGCACATGAAACCAGTAAACACCATTTCTGGGCTGAAATCTCCAAAGTTCATATCCTTTCAGCCTTAAAGTTTCCCTTTCTCATTGACCTGTGCCCAGAAGTGACTCCTGATTTGAATAGCAAATAGTAGCTGTCTTTCCCTCCACAGCTAAGCTGTTTTCTTTTCTTCCTCCCAAAGCAAGGTGGGAGCTTTTCACTTCCCTCTTTAGAGCGGCCGAGGGGAAGGGAAGCAGCAGAGTTGGTGGGTGCTGAGTGGAGCCCCCATCCTGCTCGTGCAAAGAGCCTTTGTTGGACCTGTTTTCCCCTCTGGAGGCTCAGGCAGCAGTGGTTTTCCACTAGGTAATCACAACCCTGCAGAAGTGTTGTGGCACATAGGTGGGATTTTTGGAAGCAGCCTTTGGTTTGGCCAGCATGGGTCTGGACTGCTCAGCAACAGACTGGTTTCATAGCACCTTGTGTCACCTGCTGATGTTCTGTGTATTCAGCACCAGACATGGAATAGGGAAACCCCAGTGGAGGAGAAGGATGATCAGCAGGAAACTTTAACACTTTGAACCTCAGAACACAGCCAGAGTGAAAATACACCCCCCCCAACCCCAGCCCATCCCAGCCCCACGCTGCAGAACAGGAACAAGCCAGTGGGTTGGGTCTTGTAGCCCATAGTCAGGCCCAGGAGATCAAATGTCAGGTGGGACAAAGCTTTTGAAAGGCACTAATTTGATTTTTTTTTTTTCCCCAATATGCTTCTCCTCCCTGCTGGTCTTTGGAAAAACTGTGATTTTCACAGTCCCTGGAGGATGCAGCCCTGAGGCTGGGGACTCTGCCTTTCCCAAAACAGCCACGGGAAGCTGGCAGGTAAAGGGGGCTCTAAACAGCTCTACTGAGAGTTCTGGAGGTAATGGGATGTTTTCTGTCCCTCTGATGGGGCAGCCTGGGAGAGTTTCCACAGGTCACTGGCACTTTGCCTTTTCAGTGCTCTTCCAGTGGAGCAGGACAATGGGGAAAGCGCCTTCATTTGCTTTTGTGCTAATGAAGTCAAACAAGCATCAGGGAATTTGCACTGGGGATCTGTATTAGTGGTTTGATCTGTATTAAAAAAAAAAAAGGGTTCTTTGGGTAAAGCTTATCCCAAAAAGCATCTGGTAGGCTGAGGGCATCTCCTTTGTTTTCAAAAGTTGGGTAGTGACTGGGAGTGAGGAACATTTTTTCCCTAGATTTAGATTCGAATCTATATTTTTCATTTGTTCAAGGGGGAAGTGATGGGATGTGGGAATACCCAGTTTGATCTCAATGCTGGTAATCAATCTGTTCACGGAAAAGAAAGTTGCAAAAGCCTGCAGCCTGGTGAGCAACCCCATTTGTTCTCCATCCCTAATCTCCAGGTCCAGGAGTCATGTGATTGTGCTAGACTCTTCACTTTGACTTTTAATCAAGCTGCAGGAAGGGACCTGTGTATCACTTCAAAAGCCTGAAAAACATAAAGGAAATGTGTGACATTATGCTTTATTTTTCTTTTTTTATCTCTTGACTTTAAAGTCCAAGCTATGGACAAGGGCACAGAATAACCTGGTGGGAACATTTTGAGGCTTAATGCAATTATTCAGCATGATGTTTTGTAAGATTGTAAAATCCTCTTCTTTGTTGTCTAGATGAACCCACCTGAAATCTGTGGAGTTCACTGTACTGGTGCTATTGTGATATCACTTCTACTTTTCACCCTAAAAAATTGACTGGGAGCTGACTTTCAGCTCCAGGTTTTTGAATCTGAAGCCTGGAGCATCCAGCTCTCTCCTTCAGCCTTTTCTACTTTCTATTGCTTTTCTTAACATTGGATGTGAATAGCTCATAAAACCCCCTGCAAACAGCAAGCAAGCAGCAAACCCAAACATGTCCCCATTGCAGCAAATGCTGGAAGAAATAAATTTAGCTGAAAAATCCCTGTCTTGGTTTTTTGTTATATTTCTTTCTCTTGGATAAGGCAAAAGAAGGGGGAAAAAATTAAAATCCCTTGGTTGCAAAAATGCCTTCAGTCAAGTTCTCTCTCTTACTGACAGCTCAGTTCCAGCTACAGAAGTCTTAATGATATTTTGGCCATAATGCCGAGAGAAGCAAGAAAGCCCCTTCAGACACCGGGAGCTTTCACCCGAGTGGAGCAGTAAGAAGACAGCTGAAATGTATCTTTGAAACCAGGCAGGCAAAACTAGTTTGTTGTGGTGTCCCTCCTCCTGCCCACATCCATCTCCCCAGGCTGGCACAGCGGGTGCTGGTGGCACGTGCGCCAGCGGCTCGGGGCTGTCCCCACACTGTGGTCAGGGATGGAGGGCTGGGTGCCACCAGGTGCTCCTCTGTCTGAGGTATCTCCTTCCTCTGGCCTGGAGGTGCTGGTAGGACACAGTGGGTGTTGCCTTTGGCCTTTTTAATTGTGT
Source organism: Hypocryptadius cinnamomeus (assembly GCA_013400635.1). Taxonomy (NCBI): domain Eukaryota; kingdom Metazoa; phylum Chordata; class Aves; order Passeriformes; family Zosteropidae; genus Hypocryptadius; species Hypocryptadius cinnamomeus. Next base: position 68,539 of record VYZP01055436.1, read on the forward strand.
GGGTTGTGCAGGTGTCCCGTGGCTGCAGATCTCACCCCGGTCACCCCAGCAACATGTGCTTCCAAAGGTTCCCGTGGAAGGAAAGCAGCTGGGCTGCCCCTGGGCAGAAAATGGTCACCAGTGCCTGTCTCAGTGAGCTGTGGCACCTCGGGGCTTTGAGCATTGGTTTGTGTTAAACTGAGGTTGGGCTAAGGGAGAGGTGACTGCTCTCCTCTCAAGTGTGGGTTTTCCAGGGCCTCCAGCTCCCCTCTGGTCCAGGTGGACTTAGGTTGGATAATAGAAAAAGGTTCTTCACCCAGAGGGTGGCTGGGCACTGGGATAGAGAAGTAGTCACAGCATCGGGCCTGACAGAGGTCAAGAAGAGTTTGGACAATGCTCTTGGCCACGTGGTGTGACTCTTGAGGATGGTCCTGTGCAGGGCCAGGAGCTGGTCTCCATCCTTGAGGGTCCCTTCCCACCCAGCATATTCTGTGACTCTGTGATCTCCTGCCCCAGGGCTCCAGCCAACCCTACTGAGCCCTCAGTGGTTGTGTCTGGCAAAAGAGACTGATCTCATACCCCTGATTTTGGACCTATACTCCTTTTTTTCTGCTGCTGACGCCCAGCCTGCAGGCTGTTTCTCATGGTGACCCTGTCCTTACAGCACCCCCAGGGTAATATGGTATTGTGTTCTGTGGGGACAAAGGGCTTGGCTGTGCAGACTGTGCTCCCTCCTGTACCTCTGCTTACGAGGCTCTCAGAGATGTCCCCTCCTCTGTCTCTCCCTTCCTTGTGTCCTTCCCAGGACTGAAGGCAACACCAAACCATCTTGTAAAGGTGTTTAGAAGTAACACCCTGGGGCTCCCTAATGCCAGCCCTGATGCTGCTGGGCTTTGTCTCACCCCTCCTGAATTTGGCAGTGGACTGGGGTGCTCAATCAGGAGAACAACCACATAGGAGAAGTCCCAGGCTGAAGAGGAGAGTGTTGTACTTGCAAGGCTTTGAGTTCTCACCGAAAGTAATTTTCAAAAATTATCTTTTACCCCTTAATCAAAGTCTTTATCCATATGTTATAGTTGCCCTTAGCTGCCCTTCCTGCCCTTGGGCTGGAACCATTTGCAGATCTCTCTCAGCTATTGGCTGATCCTAAGTAATAAGCACTAATATTTGAGCTTCAAAATCACTTGCAAAGTTGCAGTCTGGTAAAGCCATCTGGTTGAAATCTGTCAGTATTTATTATCCACTGGAAGTTTCTCTTTGGACAGCTCTGATGCTGCCTTTCATTATCATGGAAAGCTGATCATATTAAACTAATTACAGGGAATAGCTGATGAAAAGTTGCTCTTTAATCTGCTATCTTTTTTTGGATCAGAATTAAGGTCATTCTCCAAAAGCTTGATTTTTGGAAACTCCCTGGCAGCAGTTGTTAGCTGGGTTAAAATATTTACAAATCCGTATATCTTCTGTTGCTCCCGTTAGGAATGAATAAGCAGGGATTTGTTAGTGGGGCTGAAATTCACCATTGTTTTAGAAGGTTTAAGTATTGTTCCCATGTACTGCTTACACCACGTGGGGTGGATAAGAGAGGCTTTCACACATTCAAGCTTGCCAAGTCAATTTTTCTTAGGCAATGTTAGGTTGTCTTTAAATCAACATAATTTGTTTCCCATCCCTAGACTTGGACATACCAAAGTAATGCCAGTCTGGTCTGTAAATTCTTCACTGTGAAGAGAGAACAGCCTCTGTGCAGGATGGTCCCTGCCTGAGTCCTTACAGACACCTGAAGGTAGATGGAGCAGCTTGTTGGGCCAGCTCAGGGCACCTCCTGAACAGGAGGTTTGTGACCTTGCAGGAATTGCAAAATGGATTGGAAGGAGCCACTGAGACCTGTGGATGACTTAGGCTCTGCCTCCCTGGTCTGCTTGGTGGTGGGTTGTGTGTGGGATGATGTAACTGCTGCCTGCCTTACCTTCCTTGGAGTTAAAGTCAATCCCTTGTGGGGAGGTAGGAGGGAAATCTAGGCATTTAGAATCCATTTTCCTTGGATAACGCTGGTTTTAGGTTGTTAATTGTCTATGTCCAAAGTTTGGAGGCTGTAGGTCTATCCCTCTCTATGGCCTTCAACAGTGTAATGTTACTGCATCTGCTCACAGTCTGCTGTGAGACCTGGACAGCAGCTTCTCTGCCATGGCACTCCAACTTCCCACCTGCCTTTTCCCTCCCATGTGGATTCACAGGAGAGGAAGGTTTTGGTTCTTAATGTTTACACAGCCTGGCGAGGACACAGCTTTCCAATTACCTCCATACTTCACAAATTGCTTTCCTGTAATATGATGTAATTTATAGCTTGAGCTCACTGCCAGGTCCCTGGGATGTAACTTGGTATGACTGCCTCCATCCATGCAAACAGGAGCAACTGGAGTCCTTCCCTTAGGGCTTACTCAAATACACTATATTTAATAAGAGTTAATCCCTTTAACACAGTTGCTGGCCTTGCCTTTTAAAATTGGATTAAGACTGATGCACTATAGAGAGTTTTTAATGCCAATGAACCCAACCTGTTCTAGAAAATGGAAGTTGTAAACATGGTATGGATTCTGAGATCAGTCTAACCTTAGGAATTGGCCTTGGGAAAGGCTGCACAAAGGCCTTTTTCACACCTTTAACTCTGCAGGACCTGAAGGCAAATCTGTGGATAGATGAGCAAGGCTATGAGGAGTTCAGCTGATTCTCTGCTGCTCTCTCACAGGCACAATTAAATGGCAGCAAGGCTGAGAAAACACTTCCAGTGCAAGTGTCCTGAGGAGGAAAAGCACCAGGATTAGGAAGCCAGAGAAGCCAAGCCCTAGAAGTGACCTTAAAACTGAGTAAAACTGATGCAGATCTGAATTACTACTGTATCAAAAAAGTGAAAAAATACACAGTGTGTGTGTGTGTGATTGACAAAGGGTTGTGACATTTGTGGGCTAAAAAGAGCTGTAGAAGAAATAGTTCTCATTCTCCTAGAAGTGCCTTTGAGAAAAAATGCTAAGCTACATGCTTCTGAGTTAATGTTCTGAAAAGTTTATATATCCTTTTATGCCATATTTGGGGACAAAGTATTTTACCTATAAATTTTAAATGTAAGTTATGGATTCATATTTGCGCTTGAAGGGAGAAATAAGGGCTTAGCCCTTACTTTTCACCAGGACTGGTTGCTTGAACTCTTATTTCCTCCTCTCCACAACACTGAAGCTTTTCACCTTATCTCTTTTTCAGAGCAATGAGGAAAAAGAACCACATGTGGATTGTGTCTGTGCTGGATCTTGGGTACAAATGGAGCAGGATGGAGCTGTCCCATGGACAACACCTGGACTGCACCACACAGTCAGGACTCATTCATGGGGAATGGCACTGAGCAAGGCTGGCATGGACAGCCAGGGCTTGATTTCATTTATTTCCTCCATACCTTTCATGCTTTTTAAAATATCTTTCACTTTCTGAAGCAGTAAGGGGAAAGAGGTGTTTGCTTAGCCTCCTCTGTTTGCCCCATCATTTGTAGTGTGGAGCCATAAAATTAAACCCAGGATATCTTTAGCCTGTTGATAGGCACTGGCAATCTCAGATCCCTTTCCCTAAATGGAAGGGGCAGTTCACTCACACAAGCAATTGCCAGACTGCACTGGTATTTGGATGGGAGGGAAAAAGAAAAGGAATAAGCAGACCTGGGGAACTCCAGTTTGACATAAAAAACAACATGATGGATAGTCCACAGTGACCACTGGCTCTAGTGGCTGGAGGACAAAGGGAAAAAAAAAAAAAAAAACCAAGCAAAAAAAAGAAAAAAAAAAAGCCAGGACAAGCAATCTGCAACCAGCCTAGGAAGATTACTGCCATAAAAGCAATGCTGGAAGGGGCTAGTTATCAAGTGGAAAACAAGAAAGTACAACTCGCTCCCCAGTCACCAGATTTAGGGGACTCTGGTTGGAAGGTTCATACTCTGGTGGGCCATTAGAGCAGAAACAGAAATGGATGCAGTAATCCAGAACATACTGAGTCTCTAGGTTGCCATGAAATATAATGCAGGGAGAAATGAATTATTTTCCAAGGGAAGCTGTAGAAAGCACATATATAGACTTTTTTTTATTGGGACTGTGTTATCAACAGTCTCTCTTAATAGTCGAAAACAGCTTCTTATGTTTTTTATAGAGTTTTAAAGATCCCTCTGGACGTGTCTGGAGGGGCTGGATGGGGGGACCTTCAGGAGGAGGGAGCAGGGGAAGAGGAGAAAGGAAGGAAGAGCTGTAAGAGGGAGCACAGTGCTGATTTCCTTGCGCTGTCCCAGCATTTGGGTGTGGTGCTGCATTATGCTAATTTTGCCTCATTCCTTGCACAGAAACAATGTCACACATCGGTGCTGTTCCTGTGCAGCCATGCTGGCCCCGGCTGTTTTCCTTTGCAAGAAGGTGAACCAACACATCTCCAAAAATTAGACAGAGGTAAAAAAAAAGTGACTTAATGGTGCTTTCATCCACCCTGGAGCACCCACAGGTGATGGTAGAAAGGCAGCTGGAGGAGCCCACGGAGAACTAAGCTCCTCCTGGTTTTGTTGGTTCAGGATCATCTTGTTCTCCTAAGCCCACATTTAAAGAATGAAAGAATCTTGTGAAATCCCTCTCATGACATTGATGGGACTTTAAATGTTTGGGAGTGAAAATATTAAGGCAGATCTAAGAGGTTTTGATGGTTTTTTCCATGCACAAAGAGCAGTTTTATACTTTAACGCCTGTATCCACTTGTAATACTACCTTCTGGTAAAGGAGCTGCTGGTGGTGACATGAAGTTGTCACAAAATGAATCTTGAGATTATGAAAATATTGTGTAGTAAGGTCTCTTTTGCCTGTCACCTGACTTTGAGGCTCTGTCTTGTGTGCACATCATGTTTGCAAGGCTTTTTGGCAACCACAGGTAAAACAAAGAGGAGAGGGAAGGGGAAGGGGAAGGGACAAGAAATGGGTAGATCCCAAGCAAGCTGAATTGTCTGTTTGACAGGAGCTGAGGTTTGAAGAGATCAGAGCCAAGGACTCAAATCATAAGGGCTCATAGCAGAGATTTTTAGTCACAGCAGAGTCCTTCCAAGAAAAAAACCTCTGAGTTCCCATGACGGACAGAGCACACAAAAGCATGAAAATCACTTTGCTTTGCAATAGCCTGCCTGTGTCTGGAATTGGGAAGCTGCCTCCAGAAGCAGCCTCTGAAATGTAAAGACCGCTGCAAGCAGGAACCAATCCATCAGCCAGGAGTGCAGGGACATTGTCCTCAAAACATAAAGTTGGACTACTTGGAGTAAGAGATAATTTTTTTTTTTTAAAGAATGATCAGTCTAAAACTCAGAAATTTCTTGAAAAAATGAATTATCTTGCATAGAAAACTTGATTGATGCTCTCTGTCTGACCACTTAACACCCCTGTGCTTTTTTCTCCCTGTAACTCCACAAAGCTGTTCAGCAGAAGAGCTCATAGCTGCAGTTTTTACTGTTTCAATATTTCTTAAACTGCCTGTCTTATTAGATTCCTTAAAGTTCAGCTGATGCTCTACACAATAGTTATCAAAGAATATGGCAGGACAGTAGGTAGAGTCTCACTCCATCGCTCCCTGGGGAGATGCTGGTGGCAGGAAGAACTAATATTTACAAAGTGAATCCTGCACCAAGTACAGACCAAAATAATTTCAGAGACCCAGGCAGTGATGTGGCACACCGTGCAGTCTAAATTACCTTTTTTTTAAATAGCCAGAGAGGTGCTTATCTCAGCTTAGCATTCACCTCTTGGGTTATATCCCTGCCAAAAGAGGGAGTCCTGCCCCAAGAGCCAGCCCACAGCCCTGTGGGTGTGCAGGGGCCCTGGCACAGTCCCACTGGGAAGCTGTGGGATGTGGATGCTGAAGTGAGGTGGCTAAACCCCTTGAGAGGAGGGGGTTCCTCCAGCTGCTGGGACAGAGATCCCCGCGTGGCACGTGCTGGAATTCCTTTCTTGCTGTGCCAGTTTCTAGGTCTTGTGGGAGCACTTGGGCTGGCGGTGGGGGCAGATTGGCATAGATTTATATGCCAGCCTTGTCTCTAGCTCTGACTCTGCTGTTCCGCCTGGGCTTCCTTCATTTAGAGCCCTTTGTTACAAAATGTAATGGATATTGCCCTAGGAGCCGTTTTCAATTGCTCGTGACGACGCAAGAAACAATTAGGCAAAGCATATTTTTGTTTATATCCTCACTGCCTCCTTTCCTAGGAGAGATTTAGAGATCCCTGGCTGGTTGGGTTATTGAAATGTTGCTCAGTCTGAATCTCACAGCCTGGGCTGGGGTTGTGGCTCCCCCCAACCTGCATAGGGGTGGGAGGAGTAAGGTAATGGGAGAAACAGGAACTGAGAATAACAAAATGAGGGGAAAACCAGAGAATTTAATTTTTCATTTTCTTCAAAAAGGCTTCCAAGACTGCCCTAAGGGCGGTTTGTAGGCTGGTATTGCTCTACTGAGAAAAACCTGCGTGGGGCACTTCAAACTGTGCCGTGCTTGGACCTGGGACTGAAATTCATATTTCAGTGCTTGTGGCTGGTCTGCCAGAGCTCCTTGGCAGATGATCCAGGCAAGGGTAGAAAAAGAGGTGGTGTTGGAGGAAGGGATGGCAATGCTGCAGAATGGTGATGCTCAGGGAGCCTCATGGCTTGGGCTATCCATCCCAAGCTGGGCTGAAAGCTGAATGCAGGGGGATGTGCCTGAACATGGAATCCTGGTCCTGTGTGTGTGTTGAGGAGATACAGAAAGGGATTGAGGGACAGCAGGAATCCTTCTGCCTCTCTCGCTTCCCTGAGTGATTGTGATGGTGGGTGTGAGCTGCCTTGAGTGGTCTGGGCTGGAAAAGTGTGCTCTCAGCTGAGGTACCCACCTGGAAATGTTGTCAGGCAGGTCCTGAACCCAGTGGGAACAAGGCCAAGGGAGAGCCCAAGAGAGAGGGGCTGCTGAATGGGGGGAGGAAGGGGAGAAAGTCCCACGCACTGCTTAGGGAGAGAGGTGACACAAGGTGACAGAGCCCTGAAGAGCATGGTGAGCAGTGGGATGTGAGTCCATGTGTGAGTGTAAGGACAGGCTCTGTGAGAACATGGCTGAGAACGTGATCCCAGAAGTTGCTACATGTTGGGGCCTTCCGCATAGAGGACAAGAAGCAGGGATTGCTGTCACATGGGCTGTGGGGACACCAGGCCTGAGCTGATCAGGCTGATCCCTCCACCCTTCTGACTGATCTCTGCTGGATCTCACTGATGGCCTATCTCCTTCAAAGCAGCCCAAACTGACTGGTTTGCTGGAGTCCTCCTTGGGGAAGAGGGCTCTCCATCTATTGGACATGCTGCAGCGTTTGGACCCTGCCTATAAACAAAAACCCAGCCAAGAGCAGTGAAAATGCTCCTGCTCCGTGCAGGCAGAGGCAGTGCAGCCCCCTGCCCCCATGAGGGAGGGCAGGCCCCTTCATCAGCTTAACGAGGCCGGCGATCTGCATGCAAACCAGGGCGGGCGGGAGGGGGGCAGCGTTCATCACAAAGGCAGAAAGGGCTTGGAGATGCTCGCAACACATGGCTTGTCCTTGGGAAATTGTAGCCCGAGGATAACACAGCTTTCGGACCTTCATCTGGCACAGGGAATAAACTGGAAGCTGCCTTCCCCAGTCATTTCAAATAAATCTCAGTTACTGATACAAAAGGCTCTCAGGGGGTCATTGATAAACCTCAGTGTGAAACCCAAACAGCACAGCTACCTCCTGGTGAGGAAGGAGCAGGTTTAGAATGGGTTAATTAGAAAGATAATGAGCTAACAAGGCTTCATTTCTGTTCAGTGGCTCAATGAGGAATTCATTAGAAAGGCTTAATCTAACTGAACAATCCCAGGGCTTAGAGAGATTGCCCATTGATTGCCAGCCCAAACTGTTTATTTACAGGTTTTTGATGGCTGAAAGGTCTCATTCCTTTATTTCCAAGGCCATTCGGATGTGCCATAAGGATGCCGTGCACCCAGCAAAAAAGCAGCAGCAATAAAAATCTGGCAGTAAAGCCAGATGGGAAGGAGAAAGGGATCAATGATCCCAGTAACACCAACCATGTAATTTTTGGTGTGTTCCCCCAGGTAAAGATGAGGGCAGGGGGGTTTATATATAGGGTTTGGGTGCCACTGGAAAGAGAGGAGAATTGAAACATTGAGAGAGAAAAAAATGGAGCATGAACATCATGTAAGTGGGGAGAGGGGCTGGAGCTGATCCCTCCAGGCTTTTCTATTTCTCACTTCATATCATAAAATGGATGTCATTTTGCAAGTCTTTTTCAGGGGCTTTCAAACACCCTGGGGAGCCTTCTCATCTTGGGAGCGTGAGGTGCCTCCACAGGGTCAGGGAGAAGCCAGGAATGTGCCACTGGACGAAATCTCCTAATTAAATCTCTGCAGACAAATCCCCTTTCCCCCAGCCCTCTAGCAGCTACATTCTCTCCCTTCCTTTATGGGAGGAGGTGGGAATTTGCACTGCAGGGGCAGAGGGATGGGCACCTTTCCCATCACAGGACATGAGTCTCCAGCACATCAGGCACCAGTGAGAATCTCTGCAGCCCCTCCTGCTTCCCTGTTCAGTTTGTAAAAACATAATTCTCATGTTTGTAGAAACTGAATTGATGCTGGGCTGGGCTGCACAGACATCCCAGGAGGATTCTCTGGCTGAGATCAGTTTCTGATGGTGCCTCTCTCCTGAGAAGTGGCAGGTTGGTAAAATTTCAAACCAAAACCCCTGTCAGCGCACCCTTTTGGCAATGTGGCTGGAGATTTTTCCTTCACTGTTATGCTGGGTTGTTGTGGGGTTTTTTGTTTGTTTGTTTGTTTGTTTGGGTTTTTTGTTTGGTTTTTTCTTGGGGGGGGGTTGTTGTTGTTGGGTTTTTTTGACGTGGAAGCAAAGCTGGGTGTTCTTCTGCTGGAGACTAAGCCAATGTGTTTCATGTCCAGGAATCTTGGACCAGAACTTCATGAGTTTCTTCATGACCTCACACACCCTTTCAATGGTGCTTTTCAGCAGCATGTGACAGGACTGTATTTAGTAGGGAAATGAGTGTCCTGGACATGGTCTTTGACAAGGCCATCTGCCACTGTCAGAGAAATGACAGGATGATGAGCCTAGACCTGAGCAAAATTGAGAGTTGGATGCTCTCAAAGATCCCTTGGTCATCTTCCAGTGCTGTAAAAATGAAAAAAAAACTAGAGTGCTTTTAAATAACTGGGAGACTGGTGCTGACCTGCCTGCAGTGTTTTCAAGCTCTCTGTGGTGGGTGAACATGACCTGTGATCAGAACCATTATTGTTTGTGCCACTGAACGAGGCTGGTGGTAATTTCTAGGTGGAGTATGCTAGAGTCACATTATATTTGCTGAGCTTTTAAAAATCTTGCTAGATTAATAGCCTTTTAAAAAAATAAATCTATTTTAGTGCCACATTAACCACAGGCCACAGTGTATTAACTGACAAAACCCAAATTGTTCTTTAATATTCCTAAAGCTGGTGTTAAGCACAATAAGAACAATTTTCGCTTTCAATAAGAATCTGACCCTGGGTTTGCCCTCTGCCCTGACCTGGGTCTTTCTCTACAACCATGAGGGACCATGTGGAGTCATTCTGTTCTCCTTTGAAATGATGATAATTAAAAAGCATTTGCTTTCAGATTTTTCTTCCATTTGATTATCTCTTCCCCTTTGGTCTCTACTCCCTTCTGGATGTGCAACTGGATTTTCTGTATTCTTTTGGCGTGTTACTGGTGAATTCTTCTGTTCTTCTGGTGAATCACAGCACACAGCAGTCCAGCTTTTATTTACTGCTGGATTGGGCTTCCTGAGGTTTATTTATGGCAGAGGGAAGCAGCACAGCCCACTGTACAGTGTGTTATTCTGTTGATGTGCTTGTTAGCTCAGGGCAAGTTAATGGCTGTCTCCCACCACAGTTTGTTTGCTGTGAAGTTTGAACACCAATACCTCTCTGGAAACCACTGGCTGAGGTTTTAACTGGGTGACTTTAGCTGTAATTACAATGAAGGAGGTGTAAAAAGTAGGAAAATATTAAGAATAAGAAGCAGTTTTTTCCCCTCCTTGCAATGTGTTATTAAAAGGAAGAGCTTCATATGTCTCTGGTGCTGATATCTGGACATTTTTGAGGTTAGCCTCAATGACAGTCAATGTCAAACTCCTGCTTCAGGCTTTAAACTGATCTCCAGGTGTCAGGATATTTCTGTGTAGTCATGGTCTGTCTGCCACCAAACAGTGTTACAGCACCTCCTGCTAAAGCCACTGGTGCTGGTTCCTGGTTGGGATGGGAAACGTGAGCCAGAACCTGGTACCTCCTGGCTACCTAAAATTGCAACCACAGGGGGAATATTTGGAGGAAATAATTAATTTCCTAATTACATCAGTTACATCATTGTTTAACAAAATCTGTCCTCCAGCACCATGACAGCTTGGGAAGCAGTCACCTTCCTCCCTGTCTGCTCTGCTGTCTTTCCCTGCTCTGTCAGTGCTGGGGCACTGCTGTTATCTCAGTGACCAAAACAATGAAGCTTAAAAATGCCCTTCTCCTTTGCATTTTTATTTTTTTGAGGAAGATTTAATCCTGGATCAATTGGCTGATCAGCGTGGAGGGGATGGAGGGGCAGAAACTTCTTAAGCCAACCCTAAGGAGTGGCTGGGCCTCCCATGTTTAGAGCAACTGAGGAAATCACGGCATCTTCTGGACAGAGAATTTTTCTCTGCCATTTGGAATCAGAGCAGCTGTTACACATCTTGGACAATCATCCCTTGGAAATGCTGAGAGGAAGAAAAAGGACTTGTAGCACCCGACTTGTTTTCTGAAGTGACTGACAAATTTGCATGCTTCAAAAATAAGTACAGAAAGCAGAGATTGCCTATACAAATAGACCAAAATAAAAAGGGGAAAATAAGTAACTTCATTTACTGGTTTATTCAGAGCAGAGCAGACAAACACCACTATTGTCAGCTTGGACAGCTTCTGTAAGGGAAAGAAAACACTCAGATTTCAGCATTTCTGACAGTCTACTTCTTTAAAATCCTTTAAAGTCCTGAGCCTGGAGCTCCCCTAAGAGCAAGCTGATGTAATTCACTTCCTGCAGTGACTGTGGCCAGGGTCTGTTTTATGGGTTTGGCTGCTGCAATATAAAATCAGTGTGGGTAGATTTGTATTTTCTTCAACCAGAGGACTCGATAATGCTGTGCTGGTACAACACTGCAGAATATTTACTGCCTCAGAGAAGAGCAGGGGAAGAATTATTGAAGGCAGAATTGATATTCCTAACTTGAAGTTTTCCTTGCTCTTCGTTTTAGGTACCTGCTCCCCAAGAGAAGTAGTTGGGGGTGGAAAGAGCAAAGAGTATTGTCTCTGTGTTTCCCATGCATTGTTCCCTATGAAAGCATCTCCCTGCAACCTTTACCTTCTGTTCAGACGGCCCCAGCCTGTGAGGAGAGAATGGCAGATTTGTGCTTTCTAAGCTCCAGATGGGGCTCCTTTCTTCTTCCTCTGTAAGTTAATGGTGTCTTGCTGAGACCAACTGGGCATGTAAAGATTTGGGCAAAACTCACAGCAGTGGTCCCATAACCTCAAGGCTTTGCAGTCGCATCCCAACGTGACGGCCGGTCCCCAGCGGAGCTTGGCTGTGGCTCTGATGTGGTGCTAAAGGAGATGGGGAAGGCTGTGTTGATTACATCTGTTTACCAATGGTTAAATAAATTAAAAGCCCATTGCAGACCACCAGCAGGCCCTGCTTTCTGCCCAAGGTCCTCTTTGGATGCTGGTATTGCTCTCTGTGTGTCAATGTTGCCAGGTTTGGTCAGGATGAATCTTCACAAGTCAAAATAGGTGAGATATGAGCTTCCTCCTTTCAGCAACACCAAGAGCTGGGCCAGATCCTCCCATCAGAGCATGGTCACACCAGTGAAATCACTGCCTGTGCACTACAGGGCAGCTGGACCAGCTCCCTCCTTGCCCATATTCTATGCTAAAGATAAAATGGGAAGACACATGTGTGGGATCCCGTCTAAGACCGTGGCAAACCCCAGAAGAGAACAAAAATCCTCATGCAGAAGGATTTTTCACTGTTGGCACAGCATGGGAAGGGCCTGCCCCTGATCACGGTCCCTGCATGTTGGGATTTGTGTAAAGTCACTGGAAGGGACAGTCACTGTCCTGAGGAACACACGGTCTTGATAAGTGGGAGCAGAAATGAGCCAACAACAGAAGTGGCTGCAGTGATGGGAGGGTGGGGAAAAGCTTGGAAGAGGATGTGATTTCCACCCATGAGTCTGATCCAATACTGTCACTCCAGCTGGCAGAATCCTGTGGGAAGGAGGCCTGGAGGGTAAGGAAGACTAAGTGGCCAGCTAGGGCTCCTCTAATTTCTTTGATTCTCTGAGCTAAGCCATCAGATCCCTATTTGAGGATTTTTTTATAATTCATTCCTAAGCAGCCAGATTACCAGCCATATGGACAAAGGATACTAGAGAAAGATTATTAAGATTATTAAAACAGATTATTTTTGCCATGGAGTAGAAGTTGTGATCAATGGGAAAGGCCTGAGCCAGGCAACTAAGACAAGAGCTTTCATACTTTACTTGCCCAGCCTAATCTCAGATCTGCTGGTGGTTTCTTGAGCAGAGGTGTGTAATCTGTTCTACTGGGAAGTCTCTGGGTGGCTGATATCAGGTGTGCCTGTTATCAAAAATGGGGAAAGGGATGTTCTCAAAACCTCAGATTTGCCCATACATCACTGTGTGCATGTATGGAAATTATATGTGTGAGTCCTATTGGCTCTGATAGAAATTTGTGTTGCAGGAAACACTTTTGGGAAGAGAGAGTGAATCTATTCTTTGCTTGCTCACCCTTTTGAAGAGATGATTTCCCTTCTTTCCATCACTATATCTTATGATTTCCCATCTTATCCATCTTATAAATCTTATGATTTCCCATCTTATCCATCACTATGTCTGTGATGCCATAAGCTGGGACAGCTGACCCCAACTGACCAGAGAGACATTTCAGACCCTACAACATCATACTCAGCATATAAATCTGGAGGAAGAAGGGGATGAAGTTTGGAGAGATGGTTCTGTCTTTGCCTTTTCTGGAGTGTTATGTGTGATGGAACCTGGCTTTCCTGGAGATGGCTGTCCATGGGAAGTGGTGAAGGAATTCCTTGGTTTGCCTTGCTTTGCTCACACATGTGGCTTTCACATCACCTATTAAGCTGTTTTTATCTCAACCCACGAGTTTTCTCACCTTTACCCTTCCAGTTCTCCCTCCCATCCCACCTGGGGGTGAGCTGGCGGTGGCGTGGGGCTGCGTTGCCAGCTGGGGTTAAGCCATGGCAGAAGGCTCAGCCACAAGTCACTGCAGAGAGACCTGCAGAGCTGCCAGGCACAGACATTGTTATTTTTGGTATAAGTGTTCTTGTTTCAAGTTTTTTCAGGTGTGAAGTTTCCCTGTTTGACAGCCCATCAATCACATAGGGGACACCATTAATAAATCTGTCCATGATTCTCCCTTGAGCTTGAAGAAAGAAAAACTCCCAACTGTTAACAATTATTACAGAAAATTAACTCCATGGATTTAAACAAAGTCTCATTG